>NEWO01000708.1:278314-298248 GCA_003013225.1 Phalaenopsis aphrodite
TTTGAATTTCTAATGGTGGGGTACCTTTTCTAGTTTTCTAAGACTAGGCAATAGGAAAGTCCTATGGCTAGACCTAGGCTACTAAAGAAGTTTTCTAGACCTCAACCAAAAGTGAGGTCAACAAGATCCAAACGTTTGCAAGCCCTAGGGGTGTAAATTGAAGGTTGAAGGTGACTGGAGGGGGTGAAAATGGCGTTTCGCAAAAATTTCAAGGTATTTGGGGATTTTCGGGTATAGAGAGTCGTCGGCGCTAATGCCAAAAATGTAAAATTTCCATATTTTTTGCACATCAGTTATTTCCAATTCACTTCAATGTCTACTTAGTCTTTTTAAACAATAATATTCGTCCTTAAACAGTCCACTAACAAATGCTTTTACAAACAACACAAAACCAACTTTTATATATGAAATTCCAAATTTTTACAAACACAGATTTTTAATCACACTAACACATATAAAGCAAATCACACTATAATTTAGCGTCGAAATTAAGCCACAACATTAAAATGCTGAAAACTAAACTATACATACAATTAAAGTTATAGTAGTTTTAAAGAAAAAGCAAATCCAACACAATTACATTAAAAATATAATTAATTTTAAACAATGGAAAGTCTAACTTCTTCAATTACTCTTCTTCATCTTCAGTATTTTCTCCTCCTATAATATCTCCCATAGATTAGTAATGTACGTACAAATTGTAGAAGGGTCAGTGCGAGAATTTATCAGTCAAATTTTCATCAATCCATTCATTTTTTTAGAACATCTACACCAAACATGCTTTAATCTGTTCCGTATGATCAAAGTGTTCATTCATCCTCCAATCTAAATGATCAAAAAGGTAAGTAAGATTTCCTATCGCATCCATGATATTATGAAGTTCTCTTCCTATCTTCTTTATTTTCTTCTCCAAAACTTGTGAACTTCCAATTGTACAGGGCATTAAGGGTGTCGAAGCATGTGATGATTGATTCAAGATAATGTCCAACGCTTCATTTCCATTTCCAATATAGTTTACATCAATATGATCCATGGACTCCCAGGGTAATAACACTTTCTCCCAACTTTCATATTGTACTTGAGATTGACTGCAAAGTAAGAAGATCGCAGAAGAATGCCCCAATTCATTTATAGGCCCATTTATTATAATACCCATAATAGATTTATAAATTGACCCCACATCAATGGGCTTTACCATTTGAATGCAATAGTTTAAAATTGCACTTTCCTTTGTAACTTTACTAATTTTTATTATAGGGAGTAGTTTTGTAGAGATGAAGAAATGTCATTTTTTAGATATAGGATTTAGAAGTGAAGCGGAGAAACTAACGTACCCCTCATCTCTGATTTCCCAATTATCACTTTCATCAGTCAGAAATCGGTAAACATCATACATCAAATCCTTTGTTGGAATAAAGTTCATATAATGAAAGATTGACACACTTTCTATCATAAACATATCATTAATTCGCGACATAGTAAATGCTATGCCCTTACCTTGAACGAATAGGACTCCTTGGTTAATACCATGAAGATTAGCGTATAATTCTTTTATTATTGGAATAACTACTGCAGCGGTAGCGTAGCATAGAACTTCCCAACATCTCAGTACTATGATTTTCTCAATATGCGAACTTGGATTACTCAATCTATGATTGACAAAGCCACTCTCCTTGATAAGTCTCTTCTTCATGATGACTTTGTCGTATAATTTCTGCGCGTCAAAACTGATGAACTTTCTTTAATTAAAACTCTAATATCTTGAAGTGTTTCTAGAATTGGAAGTCATGGATTGTGAAATCTGGAAGTATTTGGTCATCCAAAATAGTTTTCATGCCTTTAAAAAGACCTTTAGTCAGTTATTTTGAAGTGAAATCCTGCCAAAGTTTGCCAAAAACTCCCTGAACTGTCGAAACTGCACTGGGCGTTGTCGGCACCCTTGATGGCGTCGTTAGCACCATGGCTCTGTAAAAGGGCGCCGTCAACGCCAAAACCAAAGTTGTGTCCATTTCATCTTTGGTTCAATTCATTTCCAAATTTTCATCCAATACCAATATTTGTCTTGATTTATGATATATAAGATTTTGTAAGATTCTAAGGTATTATTATTTTCTAATACTTAGAACAATTATTTAACAAAATACTTATATATATATATATATATTTGTGTGTGAGCGTTGCCTCCCACAAAGCGCTTGGTTTAACGTCGTCAGCCCGACGTACCAATGTTTATTCAGGATGACTCAACCTCAAAATTTCTTTAAATTTTGGCATGTGTCCTTCATAATAATGTTTCAATCGATGCCCATTAACTTTAAATATATTTCCAATTTTAAGATCTTTAATAACAACAGTTCCATAATGATAAACTTTGATCACATTGAATGGTCCTAACCATCTAGATTTCAGTTTTCCTGGAAATAATATCAATATAGTATTATATATTAGAACTTCTTATCCAGGTTCAAATTTCTTTTTTTAATATTCCGATCATGTCATATTTTCATTTTCTCTTTATAGATTTTTGCATTATCATATGCTTCATTTTTAATCTCCTCATGTTCATTGAGTTGTGATAATCTTTTCTAACCAGCATCCTTAGATTAAAAATAAATTCTTTAATAGCCCAAAATGCTTTATGTTCCAACTCTACTGGTAAGTAGCATGTTTTACCAAAAATAAGTCTATATGAGGACATTCCAATAAGATTCTTATAGGCAGTTTTATATGTCAATAGTGCAGTATCTAATCTAGCAGCCAATCGGATTTATCAGGATTTACAGTTTTTTTTTCTAAAATTCGCTTTATTTCATGATTTGATATCTCCGTTGGATCGCTAGTTTGGGGATGATAAGCAGTAGAGAACTATGCATGATATTATATTTTCTAATCAATTTATTGATTCTTTTACTCCTAAAATGGGATCCTTCATCCGTCACTCTCGGCATTCCATATCTGTAAAAATGTTTTTATTTAAAAATTTTGAAACACTTCGAGCATCACATATAGGTACAACAATAGATTCAATCCATTTAGACATATAATAAACAACAAGTAATATATATAAATTTCCAAATGAAGACATAAATGGTCCCATAAAATCTAATTCCCACACATCAAAAATTTCAACTTCCAATGTGTAATTCAGAGGCATTTTGTTTCTTCTAGAAATATTTCCTACTTGTTGACATCGATCACATGTTTTAATATATTCATTAACATCTCTAATAAGAGTAGGTCAATAAAATCCAGATTGTAAAATTTTATGTGCAGTTCTACTAATTTCAAAATGTCCTCCAAATTCAAGACATCGTTCAATTATTTGTTCAGTTTCTTCATAAAGCACACACCTTCTAATGATTAAATCCTTACACTGTTTATATAAATATGGGTTATCCCAAAAATAAAATCTTGAATCATGAATAAATTTATTTAGTTGTTGATTCTTTACATCTAGTGGTAGAATATCACTCACAATATAATTTACTATATCAGCATACCATGGTATATTCGTTATATCAACATCATACATTTGTTCATCAGAGAAAGTTTCTAAAATTTAATTTGCAAAATCAATTAATATTTATTGTTTTGTCTAGACAAATGATCAGCTATTTGATTATCAGTTCCTTTTCTATCTACTACCGCAAAATTGAACTCTTGCATCAGAAGTATTCATCTAATTAATCTTGATTTAACATCATTCTTTTGCAACAAATATTTGATAGCAGAATGATCTGTATGCACTATACATTTAGCTCCAATTAAGTAAGGTATAAACTTATCAAAGACATAGACAATAGCTAATAACTCTATTTCAGTAGTGGTGTAATTAATTTGAGCATCATTTAGTGTTTTATTAGCTTAATATATTACTTTAAAAACTTTATTATACATTTACCCTAAAACAACTCCAATAGCATGATCACTAGCATCACAGATTATTTCAAATGGTTTCTCCCAATCAGGTGAAACTATTATAGAAGCAGTGATTATTTTTTTAAATAGTTTAAATTCTTATATGCATTCCTCATTAAAATTAAATTTCGTATCTTTTTCTAAAAGTTGGCATAATGGCTTAATAATTTTTGAAATTTTTTTATATAACGCATGTAGAAACCAGCATGTCCTAGAAAACTCCTTACCCCTCTAATAGTAGTAAGAGGAGGTAATTTCTCAATAACTTGAATTTTTTTTATCTACTTCCATGACATTTTCAGAAATTTTATGTCTAAGTACAATTCCTCTTGCAATCATAAGTTAACATTTTTCCCAATTTAATGCTAAGTTGATTTTTTCACATATTTCTAGAACTTTTTCTAAATTATTTAAACATAATTTAAATGAAGTTTCAAATACAAAAAAATAATCCATAAATACTTCCATTCCATATTCAATTAAATTACAAAATATTAATATCATACATCTTTGAAATATCGCAAGTGCGTTATATGTTCCAAAAGACATTCTACGAAAAGCAAATGTTCCATATGAGCTTGTAAATGTTGTTTTCTTTAGATCCTTAGGAGCAATCAGAATTTGATGATACGTAGTATATCCATCTAGAAAGCAGTAATATTTTTGCTGTGCCAATCTATCCAACATTTGGTCTAGAAATGTTAAAGGAAAATGATTTTTCCTGTTGGCTATATTTAATTTTCTATAGTTTATACAAATTCTTCAGCCAGTAACTTGTCTTATTAAAATTAATTCATTTTTCTCATTTACTTCAATTGTCACTTCTCCTTTCTTTGGAACACAGTGAATCAGACTTACCCAAGCACTGTTTGAAATATGATATATAATTTCAACATATAACCATTTTAAGATTTCTTTTTTGACAACTTCTTTTATTATCGGGTTTAATCTCCTTTGAGAATCAGCTTTTAGGTTTATATAGTTCATCTAATAGAATTCTATGCATACAAATTGAAGGACTAATTCATTTAATATCTGCTAAAGTCCATCCAAAGGCCTGCTTATATCTTTTCAATATTTCTACTAATTTTTGTTCTTGAATTTCAATTAAATCAGATAATATAATATCAGGCAATATAGATGAATCTCCTAAAAACACATATTTTAAATGAGCAGTAATACTTTTAGTTCAAGTTCAGGTGGTTTAATACTTGAAGGAATAAAATTTTTATTATTATTTTTCCAAAAGGTCCAAAATTTCAAATTTGTCCATAACATAATCTAAATTTTCATTTTTTATTTTATTTTCTTTTCATAATTCTCTTCTTGCCTTAATTTCTCTTCAAACATTCCCTTAAATCACTCATTACTTAGATAATCAGTAACTTCAATTATAAAGCATTCATTATCTTTTTTTATCGCAGGATATTTCATAGTGTTTGCTATATTAAATGTTACTTCTTGATCATGACTCTCATTATTAATTCTCCTTTCTGCACATCTATCATAGCTCTCTATATTATAAGAAATGGTCTCCCCAAAATAAAAGGAATCTCTTTATCTTCCTCCATATCTAATATAATAAAGTCTACAGGAAAAATAAATTTATCCACTTTCACTAATACATCTTCTATAAATCCTTTAGGATAAGTTATTGATTGATCACCTAACTAAAGAGTTACAGTAGTAGGGGAAATCTCTCACAAATATAAAAATTTAAAAATTGATAGAGGCATAAGATTAATACTAGCTCCTAGATCACATAAGGCTTTTCCGAAAAAAATTTTCACCAATAGCACAAGGTATAGTAAAACTACCAAGATCTTTTAAATTTTCTGGAAGCTTTTTCTGAATAATTGCGCTACACTCTTCACTGAGTGCAACGGTCTCGTGATCTACAAACTTCTTCTTCTTGTTTAGTATATCCTTCATAAATTTCACATAACTTGACATTTGTTCCAAAGCCTCAATGAAGGGAATATTTATCGTTAACTTTTTTATGAATTTTCAAAAATTTTTTAAATTGTTTATCTTTATTCTTCTGCTTTGATCGTTGAGGAAATGGAGGTGACGATTTTTCTAATGAAATTTTTATTGGTTGATTTTCATCATTGTCGCTTTCAATTTCCACCTTGCCCTTCTCAACTTTAATTTCTCTTTGGATTATTATCTCTACTTCTTTTCTACTTCGTAATTGAATAGCTTTAATCTGCTCCTTATTCTCATCTTTTGGATTAACTTCAACAGTGCTAGGAAGAATTCCGGAAGTTCTGTTACTAAGTTCAGTAGCAATATGTCCTAATTGATTTTCAATATTCATAATTGCAGCTCCTTCATTTTGTATTTGATTTCCCATGTTCAACATTACTTCTTTCGTAGTTAACTTCTTCTCTTTAACTTGTGAGTTATTATTAAATCCAGGAGGATAATAAGGTCTATAGTTAGGATTCCCTTGGTTATTTGAATTTCCTGAGGGGTTCACCGAATTGTTATAATTATTTCAACTAAAATTACGGTGATTTTTCCATCTAGGATTATAATAATTAGAATAGGGATTATTATTTCTATTATTAATAGCATTCATAGTTTCATAAGATGATTTAACATCAATTATCTGTTCTGATGAATTTTCCTCTAACAATGGTGCTATTTGAGAATAGTTCACTCCAATTTGATCAATCTTTTTTGATATAGCGACAATTTAAGATGTTAAAATAAACATTGCATCAGAATCATGAATGCTAACTACTCTCTTTGGATTTATACGTTCAGAGGGTCATTGAAAATTATTAGTAGTCATTTCCTCTATCAAAGAATATGCTTCATCAAAAGGTTTTGACATTAATGATCCACCTACAGCAGCATCTATAATCGATCTAAGTGATCCTACTAATCCACTGTAAAAAGTTTAAATTATTAACCAATCTGGTAAAGCATGGTGTGTACATCTTCTAAGAAGATTATTAAATCTTTCCCAAGCTTCATATATTGATTCCTCTTCGAACTGAAAAAAAAGATGTAATATTGTTTCTTAGCTTAACAGTTTTCGAGGGTGAAAAATATTTAACTAAAATTTTTTGTGATAGTTCTCCCCAAGTTCTGATAGAACAGGTGCTAATGAATTTAACCAAGCTTTAGCTTCGTCCATTAATGAAAAAGGAAAAAGTCTAAGCCTGATAACATCATTAGACACTCCATCACATTTAAAAATAGCACATATTTAAAGAAAACTAGCAAGATGTAAGTTAGGATCTTCAGTAGGTGTTCATCAAAACTCATTATTTTGTACCATTTGGATAATAACATGTTTAAGCTCAAATGAATCAGCGGCAACATCAGGATTCTGAATAGTCAAGTGAAGTTCATCTGTTGTAGGATTAGCATAATTTTTTAAAGGTCTTTGTCGATTTTCATTTATTTGATTATCTAACTTATTCGCCATTTCGTTCAAATTTCTAATTTTTTTGTTGTTTTCAAACTTTTTAAATAATGTGTTCTAATTCTGAATCGTAAGGTACCAAAACTTCAGATCTAATGCTACACATAAACAAATATAATAAGCAAAGAAATTTTTTAAAAAAAGCATTATATTTTATGATTTTTTATTCTTTAAATTTTTTTATTTTATTTATTTTTTTTATTTTATTGTATCACTAAATTTCATAATTTACCAAATCTATGTAATTTATCGTTACCCTCCCCGGTAACAGTGCCAAAAACTTTATCGTGATTTTTTATATGCAAGTATTTATTAAGTTGACACCACTACTTGAAGATTTTAATCCCCAGCAACGACACCAAAAACTTGATCTCGGAAATTATAGTTGTGTAAAATTAATAAAGTTGACTCCGCTTTGCAGCGCGCCAAAAACTTGGTTCGTTATTTTCTGAATAAGAAATTGAAGCAATTTAAGTTAGGATTTTACGCAAGTATATGCATCGTTATCAAGTAATACAAGATTTTCTATTTAAGCCCCAAATATCGATCTCACAATGAATGTTTAAATTCGAAATGGAAATTTAAACTAGAAAATTCACAATAATAAAGAAAATTTACTTTAAGGTGTTATCATAACTAAATTATCAATTACTGGCAAAACTATAAAGCAAAGCTAAACAATAACTACCAAACAATATTTTTGTGATGAAGTTATATAATATGAGAAAGCATATTCCCACTACAATAAGTTTTTGGTTAAATGAAAAAGAAATGGTTTGAATATGTACTTTGCCAAATAGGATCAATTTTAATTCTCTACCCTTAATCAAGTGTAATAGAGAATCCTTGGCTACTCTCAGGTTTAGCCTCTAAATTTGTGGTTAGGCTGAAAGGATACTGACTCTCACTCCAGAGCTCCTACTTCCCTTCCCCGGAAGGCTAACTCTCATTTTAGTTCTTAAACACTAAGAACAAATTGAGGATTTTAATCTGTCACCCTAGAATCTCCAATTCTTCACCCAATAATATTTATTTTCCTATTTATTTGCACTCAATTCCATGAACGGAACACTCCTTCATGAAATCGAATATGATTCTCACTTTGTTGTAAAACTCATACTACATTTTCCGGATAGTATGTTGCACAACAGATGTTAACATTTCAATTGACCAAATCAAAAACTAAATTAAGAATAGAGTGAAAAATCATCACAATTTATTTTATATTTTAAAATCGGCATATCAAAATTATCTCTTCATTTTGCCATATCTCAGAATAGGAAGAAAGGTAAAGAAAACTTCTCATATTTTATGAGAAAAATACGACAAAATAAAAATTTCATGAATAAAAGAAAGTTTATACAACAATAATAAACAAACATTACGTATCTTTAACTCTTCCTTAAATCAAATTTCTTTTAGACTCTATTGGACTCTTTCTCTCTTTAAAAAACTCTTGATTTTCTCTTCAAAGATGTAGGGAAGAAGAAATCTCTCACTTCTCTCCCTCTCTAACAACTCTTAGGAGAAATCACACTTAGACTAACAACACTAAACAATACACATATTGGAACACTCTTGAAAAATCAATAACACACTACCCCCCCTTTTCTGATCAATTTTCACTCTAAATAAGCATAATGTCAGTTTTCCAAGAGGTGTGTCCAATAACTCTTCAAAAAACGTCCAAATTCATCGAATCTTCTAGAAATTCACCCAGCACTGTCATTGGCGACGTCGCACCCACGATGGCACCGTCAGCGCCCGTGGTCTGATTTATTTCTTGTGCTCTTTTTAAAATGGCATCGTCGGTGCCCAAGCATTGTCGGCGCCCCCGCTGTTCTGGACTCCTCCTTCATGTTGGCGCCGTCGGCGCTGAGTTTTTCTTCCAAAATGTCATTTTGACTCCAAATTCCATTCTTTTTGCTTCTTTTTGGCTTCAAGTGCTAAAAATCATCGTCGTGCAATAAAACATGAAAAATACCTTCCTTTAAAGTGTAATATCACCAAAAATGAGAATAAAATATAGGTCTAAAAATGCATATGTTTTTGGTGCATCATTGCTCTCTCGAAGTCGTTCTTATATACATTTATGTCATGCTGCCCACGGTGTTAGCTCCAAGCTCTTTGTTGAAGAGACAGTCCTAAAGTTTAAGGTTCAAGAAGTTTCACCTTGCATGTTTCAATGTTTTCGATTTGTTTTCATTGTTGTTCAAGTGTCTTGGGCGGGTTAAAGTTGGTTTAAATACCTTAGGAAAAATTTAAATCCTTGAGCATTAAGTTATTAATGTAGGATAAGTAGTTTGGGGTATTTCTATTGATTTGTGTACATTATCGGGTCCCGAACCATAACTTGGTGGGTCCTTAGGGGTTCGTCTGATTTTCAATGATCGTTTGTGTTTTCAAGATGGTTTTCTTCAACAAATCATGACAGACCTAGATGACCTTTAAAATATCTAGAATCACCCAAGGATGTTTAAAGAATTACTCTATACAAACTTGGAATCTTCTAGATCATTTTAAGTTCATTTTAGTCTTACTTGACTGTTAATTAAACCATCCGAATTGAATTAATATCTTTTAAGATTTGCTCAGTATATCTTAATTAACTCATAAGTAGCCTAGCAGCTATTTGATTCGGTGCTTGAATGGGTGATCGTCCTAAGTATGAGTTTGATTACTTAAGAAAGTTTTACTCTTTTTTAATTGAAATTGAGCTTGTAGTGCTTATGTCAAACTATGTTCTTTCTTTTATAATCCCTTTAAATAGTTTCAGATCAATCTTAGCTCACTACCAAGCTCTTAGATTATTAAGGATAGATTTGTAATTTTAAAAGTCAAGTAAAGTGATGTTAATCCTTATTAAACATTATATCATGCTTAACCATTAATCTGAGGCTTCAAGTTAGTTAATTATTGTCTTCCTTGTCTTCCTTTCTCAAGCCNGGGATATCATCAGGTCCTACAGACTTTCCACCTTTGGTTTTCTTTAAAGCCTCCTCAACTTCTTATTTGCTAATGCGACGATAGAAATGATACGTTTTACTATTATTCACGATATTAAAATTACTAAGGTCGATCGAATTTTCAGAAACTTCATTAAAAAGTTTATCAAAGTAACTCACCCACCTATGTTGAATATCTTTTTCTAAGAAAAGTACTTTTTTGTTTTCATCTTTAATACACTTTACTTGAGTTAAATCTTTACTTTTACTTTTCAGTCGCGCATGATTCAGTAGTGCATAATTCAGTCGCGGTCGAAGGAAAAGGGCTCGCACCTCATCGCCTCTACTTCGACCTTCGCTTACTGTGTTTCGTTGTCTCTTTGCTTTTGTTACCTCACGTCCTCAGTTTCATCTATTTCGATGTCGAGCTTCTGTCGGCTCGCATCTTCGCGTCTTTTGACGGCTCGCGTCTTCCTGTTTCGACGTCGAGCTTCTGTCGACGTCCTCATCTATTTCGCATCCTCGTCTGTTTTGGATCGCGTCTTCTGATATGTTCGCCTACTGCACTTACGGAGTGTCATAGCAGGTGGACTCTCTTTCTACTATGATGGGTGCGCTCCTTCTTTGGTTGAACCCGGCAAAGCTACCTTCGCCCACGTAGTGGGTAATCATCTAGTGGAGTCGGCTGTTGTCTTCCCCTCAAGCTATAAGGAATGTCGTGATGATACAAGTGACTAACCTTTGATCAAGAAGGCGAGTAGAAATGTAGGAAAGCAGCATTCTTTTTCTCTGATTTAGAAATTTCAACATTGAATAAGAAATGCAAGTTCGCTCATATTGTAAAATTTCAAGGGGGCACCCACCTATGGAAGTTATTAGAAAGAGTTTTGATGATCTCAAACTAGTAGGCAAGTAAAAAGTGAGACTCTTTTATGGGAGACATGTGTTGATTCAGTTAACTACGCTCGGATTTACTCTAAAAAATATCTTAACATTGCAGGAAAGTCAATGAAGTTACTCAAGTGGCCTCATGATCTTGACCCAAACCATAAACCTCCCACTGTATTAGTATGGGTTAGTTTACCTGGTCTCAAGTTGCATTTTTTTAATCATCAAGTTCTTTACTCTATTGAGGTCATACTTGGGGATCCTATGAAGCTAGATCTACCCACATTCAATCTCACCAGGCATTCTGTTATCAGAATATTTGTGAAAAGGGATATCACTCTACCTGATATCACAGAAGTTTGACTGGGCACAACACATAATGGGTATTAGCAACAAATTGTCATGGAACATAAACCTTTTTATTTTACCCACTATAAGATGTTTGGGCTACCCTTGACAAATGTCACAGTCTCCATCCTAACTTGAAATCTGCAGCTCAAGAGCACAATGATGAGTCAAACCCCACTGCTTCGGAGACATCTGCCCCACCTGTGGAGGAAATTACCACAAGAAAGAATTGGTATCTGATTTAATTGCCCCTAGGGACCCCCCTGACAATAATGTTAATGTTTCTACCATTGATGTATTGTTGGATGGCTCTGGTGGGCAACCTAAACCTTCAAACATTATTGAGAACAAAACTAAAGGATCCTTATCTATAAAGGATAAAGTTCGGACCGATAATCAGGGGAGCCTTGCAGCTCATCATCTTCAGGTATCATCCGGTGCAGAGGAGACAATTCATGCTTTACATACACTAGAACCTATTGTGTTTACAATGGTTGACAATCTTTCTACTGTGGTTCTACCGCCTCATCCGAACGAGCAAGTCGTTACTGATTCATCAGCTTATAAATGCCCGCCAATCTGTTGACCAACACACTGATTAAATGAGCCAGTTTTCGGACGAGGGATAGCAGGTTTACGCATCCAAGAGAAAGAAGAAGAACGGAAACTTAAGTTCAGGAATTTAATGGTTGATACATTAGTTACTTCGAGCAATGGCACGCAACTCACCAATTAATTAGCTAGCTCTCTTCCTAGAACTAGAGGCAGAGACAGGACTAAATTGGGTCATCCCTAATTTTTTTGCGCGTTTTAGTGGTTTTGATTTTTGGTCTTACATGTATCTTTACTTTTTTGTTTGTGTTGTAGCGTATGGGTGAAGTGCTCCCACTCATACAATCTATCTGTATCTTTTCCTTTTTAATATATTAGACCTTGGGCTTTTTTAAATATATATATATATATATATATATATATATATATAATGACGGAAGAGGGAGTGGGTGGCTCTGCAAGGGTTTCCCCTCACGAAGAAACCTAGCCTCTGCGACGGTGTTTTCACGCTCGAAGAAGAGGAAGGATTTTGCGCTTGATTCTGTTTCATCTTCCCGTCTCGCAAGTTTTTCCCGGCTCTGCAGTGCGGCTCGTCTTCCCATCTCACAAGTTTTCCCGTCTCGGGAGTTTTCCCGGCTCTACGGCCCATCTTCACGTCTCGTGAGTTTTCCCATCTCTACGGCTCATCTTTCGTCTTACTGCGTTTTCTCCATTTCAGCTTCGGTTGTTTCAACGCCGAGTTTTTTGCGTGATTATTAGAGTTGTTTTCTTCACTGTTCTTAACACCGCACCTCTATCTATTGGAAATGACTTCAGACAGATCGTATGTTGCTGCTCTTACGGATGTCCATGCCTCAGGTACACCTAAATCATGTTTTTTCTCTCCTTCGTTTGAATGGGCGAAAGACATCAAGAATAGAAAGAATAGGAAGTTTGTCATCTTTTTTACAAAAATTGAAAGTATTCGTCTTGTTTCCTCCTGTCGTTTGAATTTGGTCGGAAAATTTCTATATAGTCATCCCAAAATGGAGCTTATTCATAAAAAATTTGAACTTATACAACTTTTTGGGGAGTGGAAAATTAGACTTTTAAGTGGAAGATGTATTCTTATTCAACTTAATAATGAAGAGGATTACACGCGTTTATTTGCTAAAAGGATTATCTGGATTGATAACAGAGCAATGAAGATCCTGAAATAGTCTGTGAATTTTGACCCACAGATAGAACCACCAATCATTCTAGTTCGGATTTCTCTCTAGTCTGTAATTTCATTATTTTACTCAAAGTGTTGTATTTTATTGCCTCAACTTATAGTAAGCCACTCAAAACGGATATTTCTACTTTTAATCTCATCCATATGAAGTCAGAGTACTTATTGAAAGAGACATCACTTCATCCATTTCTGAGGAAATTTGATTGGGCACACAGCACCATGGATATTGACAAAAGGTAGTGATTGAACATTTTCCTTCGTATTGTTCGAATTGTCGTATATTCAGTCACTCCAGTTATCAATGCCACCATCTACACCCCCGTCTCAGACCAAAAAAGCAGAGTGCTCCGCCAGAGGCAGTGAATCAATCTCCTTCTAATCAGCTCAAAGTTATTAACACTATTGATCATCAAAAGGATACCCCTGAAGACGACACTATCCTCGCAAGCAATATATCAATCATTCAGTCTCCACACAATGTTGCAGCTCCCCTATCTTTGAAACCTCCTATCATGGGGGCGAGGGAGATTCTTCAGACCCCGCCAGCCCTAGATACTATCACTGATATTACAGGTGGCAATACTTCTACTGCTTCACTACCGCTTTATCAGGTCGAGCAAAATGTTAATGTTACTCAAGTTCATGGAGATCATGATGTGTAACATCCTACACCTGTTCAACCACCTTTGGACCAATCAATTAATTAGATGAGTCAATCCTCGGATGAAGAATGACATTTCTACACATACAAGAGAAAGAAAAAGAATGGAGACCTACTTGAGCTCAGAAATCTGATGGATGATACTTTGGTTACTTCGAGTAATGATACGCACCTTACCAATTTGTTAGTCGGCTCCCTTCCGAGAACTAGAAGCAGAGGGAAAACTAAAGTGGGATGTCCCTAGCACTTTTGCCCCTGTTTGTAGTTTTTTGATTTTTTATCTTTATGTCTTTGCTTTATTAAGGATTTTGTGTGTTGTATTATGTGAGTTGGGTTTAAGGTTTAATGTTTAGGGCATTCTTTTAAGCTCTCTCATACAACCTATCTGTATTTTTTCCTCTTCAATATATTAGTCATTGGGCTTTTTCTAAAAAAAAAATAATAAAAATATAGACATACATACATATATAGACATATATATATAGGTATATATATATATATGACGCTTCCGCCTTCGTCAGCCCGCGCTCATCTTCGTCGGCTCGCGCTCGTCTGCGTGACGACGACGAGTTCGCTCTGAAAGAGTCGCTCGTCGTCTTCTAACAGAGACGCTCGACGCGTTCGCTTCTCCACAGAGTTCACCGTTCCTGCCGAACTTCGCTTTAGCTCAAAGCCGACCGCTCTCCTGTTATGATGGCGCCTCCTTGTTTGGTTGAGCCGGACAAAGTCTCCTTTGCCCACGTGATGGGTAACCCTCAGGTGGAGTCCGTAGTGGGATTTTTCTCAAGTTATAAGGAATCTCGTGAGAGCACAAATGATTGTCCTTTTGATAAGAATGGAAGTAGGAAAGGTGGAAAAGCAGCAATCTTTTTCTCTGAATCAGAAATTTCTACCTTGACGAAAAAATTCAAGTTTGCTCTTATTGAAAAATTTCAGTGGGGACACCCTCCTATGGATGTTATCAGAAAGAGTGTTGATAATCTTAAACTAGTAGGCAAGTGAAAAGTGGGACTCGTGGATATGAGACATATGTTAATCCAACTAACAGTAGCTGAAGACTACACCATAAATTTTTCAAAGAAATATCTTAATATTGAAGGCAAATCAATGAAGTTACTCAAGTGTCTCCTAATTTGGACCCAAATCATGAAACTCCCACTGTACCGGTATGGTTTAATTTACCTGGTCTCAAGCTGCATTGTTTTCACCATCAGGTTTTGTACTCTATTGGGGTCATCCTTGGGGATCCTTTGAAACTAGATCTGCCTACTTTCAACCTAACCAGACCCTCGGTGGCCAGAATACTTATAGAAAGGAATATTACTTTACATGATGTTACTGAAGTCTGGCTGGGCACAACCCATAATGGATATTGACAACAAATCGTCATGGAACAAAAACCCCTATATTGTACCCACTGTAAGATGTTTGGTCATATTCTTACTAAATGCCACAAATTTCATCCTAATTTAAAATCTAAGGTTCAAGTGAACAAGGATGGACCCCACTGCTATGGACATTTTAGTTCCACCTGAGGATACTACCAGACATGAGGTGTTTGTTGCACCTGAGAACCCCCCATGACACTGTTGTTACTATTACTGCGAGTGATGCAATGTTGGCACCTAATCAGGAGAGTCTTGCAGCTCCACTTCTTCAAGAAGTATCCGGTGTAGCGGCAACTCATGTTTCACATATTGTAGAACCTATTGTGGGTATTATTGTTGGTAATCCTTCTGCTTCAGCTCTACCCCATCAGGCGGATTCTTCGGAGGAGGAATGGCAGGCTTACACTTCCAGGAGGAAGAAGAAGAATGAAGATCTACTAGAGCTCAGGAGTCTTATGGATGCACTTTAGTTACTACGGGTAATGGTCAACACCTTACCAATCTGCTAGCTGGATCCCTACCGAGAACTAGAGCTAGAGACAAGACTAGATTGGGATGACCAACACTTTTTCAGCGCCCGGGTGGTTTTTATGTTTCTTTTATTTCTATATGTACTTATCTTTTACATTTTTTTGAGTGTGTTGTACATGTGAGTTGGATGTTTAGGCCCACCCATACAAACCTATCAGTATCTTTATCTTTAATATATCAGACCTTGGATTTTTTCAATATATATATATATATATATATATATATATATACATACTTATTTAAAAGAATAACTCGTGGCTCCCTACGCGTTAATAATTAAAAAATGTTACAAATGAGGGATAGAGGATCCCCATCTAAAACCAAAAAGGTATATTTAAAACCTAGGGGTTCCAAAATCCACAGTACAAACCAAAAAAACCCAAAATACAATAGCCTCAAAACAGAAATGCTTCGAGCTGCTCCAGCTAATCTTGTCCTGCGCCAAAAAATGTTACAAAATCTGGAAAATGTTGCAACAAAAACCTTAGACAAGATGACCTGTAGCTAGAAAAGCCTCAAAAGATGCCCCAGAAACATCGACAAAATAACATAAAACGTCGGAAAGAAATCAAGCCGAAAATACATATAACCATTAAGTTGAGTTAGCTTTGAGATAGTACTTCCCGCAGGTATACTGGTAGTGACCAACAAAATGCATACAAAACGATTAGTAGACTATGCAAAGGAGCCTAAAATAGCAGAAACATGAAACCATAAAGTGATTGCAAAATTGACCCTGTTCCAAGTAAAAAGCCATAACCAAATAGATTGAAGGTGGTAAGGATGTAAGAGTACCACCCAGGTAAGCCATACAATCATCCATTCTTTAACCAAGCTTCCACAAAAATGCAATAAACACATGTCATATAAATTAAAGGTGGTAAAAAGTAAATAATTAAGAGCACCACCCAGGTAGTCCAAAACCTCAAGCAAGTCCCAACAGCCAACATACGGAAAAGTAAAAAATAATTCCTTAAAAATAATTTTGTAATAATGTAATCATTGAGAAAACACCACCCAGCAATTCCAACTACCAGCCATGCGTGACCCTGCACCAAGAGCAATAGCAATAATCAAATAAATTAAATGTGGTAAGGATGTAAAAGCACCACCCAGTAAGTCCTTATTGCTATCCCTTCTATGACCAAACTTCCACCAAATACCAAAAAAGCAAATCGCCACATATATTAGAGGTGATAAGAATGTAATTCATTAAGAAAAAACCACCCAACAAGTCCAAACTACCAGTCATTGTGTGATCATTTTCCAGGTAAATAGTGATAACCAAATATAGAAAGGGTGGTAGCCACCAAGCAAGACCCAGCCTCCAACAAAACCAAAAAAAAAATTGGGAAAAAACAATGAATAGTAGCAAACCCAAAAAATTAGCATCTCAAAAAAGGAGAGTCAAGCAAATCGCCTTTCAAGAGAGTGCAAAGATGCGGCATGGGGGAAGTGCCACAGCAAACATCAGAGTAATTCCTGGTCAAATGAGCTAACCAATTAGCCGGAGAATTACCCTCTCTGTATATGAAAGACAAATGAAAAATGAAATTTTAACTTTTGATATAATCACAAATTCTATTCATATTGGCAAGCAAATCCCATCGAGGCGTAGAGTTATTGTAAAATTCATCAATAAGCATTTGAGAATCAGTCTCAAAAATAATTTTTTGTAAATTTAAGCCTAGCCCCAACCTGTATTGCTAAGAGTAATGCCCAACTTTCGGCCTCCAAAGGAGAGGCAGCACAAATCGGAGAGGCAAAATAGTATAAACACTGTCCAAAATGATTCTGTAATATCCCACCCGCACCTGCCGCGTTGGAGATCCAACTACCATCTAAATTAAATTTAACCCAGTCCGAAGGTGGGGGTTGTCATCTGAAGATAGTCATCCTACCCACTTTAGACTGCATAATATTACCCGGCAAAGAAAGGAAACGGCAAGCCCGTTTGAAATGAGCTAATATATTAGATACAGTAATATAAGGAGCAAATAAATTATTGTCGTACTTAGCCCAATTTCTAGCCACCCAAATGAACCAAAGAAACACAAAAGGATACCACCACTGATTTTTATCCACGGACAAAGTAATTTTCCAAGTATTCAGATAATCCTCAATAGTAGAAGAGAAAGGTCATTTTATATTGAAATGGTTACCCAACATATTCCAAATCTGAGCAGCAAAAGGACAAAAGAAAAATAGATGAGCAAACGTTTCAGAGTCCTATATATATATATATATATATATATATATATATATATAAGATACAGATAGGTTTATATGGGTTGGCCTAAACACCCAACCCACACGATACAACACACCAAAAAATGTAAAAAATGGGTACATATAGAAATAAAAGAAACCTAAAAACCACCCGGGCGCTGAAAAAGTGTAGGTCTTCCCAATCTAGTCTTGTCTCTGGCTCTAGTTCTCGGTAAGGATTCAGCTAGCAGATTGATAAGGTGCAGATCATTACCCGTAGTAACCAAAGTATCATCCATAAGACTCTTGAGCACTAGTAGATCTCCATTCTTCTTCTTCCTCCTGGAAGTGTAAACCTATCATTCCTCCTCCGAACGTTCCGCCTGATGGGGTAGAGCTGAAGCAGAATGATTACGAACAGTAATACCCACAATAGGTTCTACAATATGTGAAGCATGAGTTGTCGCTATACCGGATACTTCTTGAAGAAGTGGAGCTGCGAGGCTCTCCTAATTATCAGTCTGAACACTATCATTTATAGGTAATAGTCTATCAGTATTGTTTCGTATGGAGTTTGTAAGTGCCAGCATCGCATCACTCGCAGTAACAGTAACAGCAGTGTCATGGGGGGTCCTCAGGTGCAACAGACACCTCCTGTCTGGTAGTATCCTCCTCAGGTGGAACTAAAATGTCCACAGCAGTTGGGTTAGACCCATCCTTATTCACTTGAACCTTAGATTTCAAATTAGGATGAAATTTGTGGCATTTAGCAAGGATATGACCAAACATCTTACAGTGGATACAATATGGGGGTTTGTGTTCCATGATGATTTGTTGTCAATAACCATTATGGGTTGTGCCCAGTCAGACTTTAGTAACATCAGGTCAAGTAATATCCCTTTCTATAAGTATTCTGACCACCGAGGGTCTGGTTATGTTGAAAGTAGGCAGATCTAGTTTCAAAGGATCCCCAAGGATGGCCCCAATAGAGTACAGAACCTGATGGTGAAAAAAATGCAACTTGAGACCAAGTAAATTAAACTATACCAGTACAGTGGGAGTTTCATGATTTGGGTCCAAATTAGAAGACACTTGAGTAACTTCATTGATTTGCCTTCAATATTAAGATATTTCTTTAAAAAAATTATGTAGTCTTCAGCTACTGTTAGTTGGATTAACACATGTCTCATATCCACGAGTCCCACTTTTCACTCGCCTATTAGTTTAAGATTATCAACACTCTTTCTGATAACATCCATAGGAAGATGTCCCCACTGAAATTTTTCAATAAAAGCAACTTGAATTTTTCCGTCAGGATACAAATTTCTGATTTAGAAAAAAAATTATAGTTTTTCCAACTTTCCTAGTTCCCTTCTTAATAAAAGGACAATCATTTGTGCCCTCATGAGATTCCTTATAAGTTGAGGGGAATCCCATTGAGGACTCCACCTGAGGGTTACCCACCACGTGGGCAAAGAAAACTTTGTCCAACTCAACCAAATAAGGAGGCGCCATCAGAGCAAGGAGAGTTGTACGCGTTGAGCTACAGTGAAGAACAGTGAATGACTAGCGGCCCTGTCGCAGACGCCAGAGGCAGAGCCGAGCAGACAATGCGTCGAGCGGCTTAGTGAACGCGTCGAGCGGCTCTTTCAGAAGACGAACAGATCGAGCGGCTTTGTTAGACGCGAACGCGTCGAGCAGACGCAAACGCGTCGTCGTCGAGACGGAGACGAACGCCGACGAGCGCGAGCCGACGAAGTAGAAAAGAGCGGAAGCTTCGAGCGACAGAATCAATGGCGATCGTCATTCGAAACCCTAGCAGAGCAGTCATCCGTCATTTTTA
>NEWO01000708.1:298594-309254 GCA_003013225.1 Phalaenopsis aphrodite
CTCAGCTTCTGCAGCGTCTCGTGCTTGCAGAAGGCCAAATCGAACGCGGTTGCTCGATCCGAACCAATCACGGCATCTCCTTTCGCGTCTTACTTCGTGCGTCTCTCTCTGAAGAGTTTTCCCACGAATTCCCGATCGAACGCGGCTGTCCGATCCCGACCAACCTTTCGTGTCGTGTTTCGTAGTCTCTTCCTAAATGGTTTCCCGTGGATTCCATTCGGCATTTGCTCTTTCCTTCACTGTCCTTCACTGTTTCTTCGCGCCTCCTTCTATTGGTGATGGCTTCGGACAGATCGTATGTTGCTACCCTTGCAGGTGCCCACGCCTCAGGTACACATAAATCGTGTTATTTTCCTCTTTCGTTTAAGTGGACGGAGGACATCAAGAAACCTAGTATAAATAATGGGAAGTCAGCCATCTTTTTCACAGAAACTGAAGGTATTCAACTTACTTCAGACGACAGTTCGAGAAATTTTTGTATGTTTATCCCAAAATGGAGATTGCTCGTAAAGAATTTGAGCTTATGCATCTTGTTGGGGAGTTGAAAATTGGACACTTAGATGGTAGACATATTCTTATTCAAATTAATAATTAAGAGGATTACACGCACTTATTTGCTAGAATGATATCTGATTTGATAATAGAGCAATGAAGTTCCTGAAATGGTCTGTAGATTTTGACTCACCGACGGAACTACCAATCATTCTATTTTGACTTTCACTATAAGACCCTTTATTTCCAATTCTAAATTTTTTAACATCTGGACTACTCATGATACTTTTTTAAGTCTTAGGCATCAGTTGTGGAAACATGATGATGTTGCTTGGTTCAATCTATGGCAACTTCATAAGAAAGTAGCTGCTCATTTAAGGATATGGAACTATCAGATCTTTGGAAATGTCCATACAAAAGTCATCGAAGCTCAACAAAATGTGGATCAATTGGAGTCCCAGGTCATTGTTTTATCTGCTTTGTTTGATGAAGTGGCTAAGGCACATTGTTTCACTCTCTCAAGTTCCTACAGAACAGGAAATTTTCTCTGCTTTTCAAGTTATTAATCCAAATAAAGCCCCTGGCCCGGATGACTTTACTTCTACCTTCTATATTCACTGTTGGGACATCATTAAGAAAGAGTTTATCATT
Source organism: Phalaenopsis aphrodite (assembly GCA_003013225.1). NCBI lineage: Eukaryota > Viridiplantae > Streptophyta > Magnoliopsida > Asparagales > Orchidaceae > Phalaenopsis > Phalaenopsis aphrodite. Next base: position 299,738 of record NEWO01000708.1, read on the forward strand.
GCTATACAAAGTTTTTTCCTTGGTGAGAATACAGGCAAATATTTTAATTATGCTTTGATTGTGCTTATTCCCAAGAGCAATGATAAGGTATGTTGGGATAACTTTCGTCCCATCTTTCTTACCTCTGTTATTTCTAAAGTTCTGAGCAAGTTGATTGTGAACAAACTTCAACCACATCTATCTACTATTATTTCCCCACAACAATCTGTTTTTATTAAGGGCAAGAAGATTACTAATAACATTTTATTTGCTCAGGAAATGATAGATGATTTAGACAAGAAATGTAGAGGTGGAAACATGGTCCTTAAACTTGATATTAATAAGGTTTTTGACATTATTAGTTGGGATTTCATCCTTAATATTTTGAGAGCTAAGGGCTTTAACCATGATTTTTGTTCTCTTATCAAAAGATGGTTGGAGAACAATCATTATAGTGTCTTAGTTAATGGTAAAGCTTATGGTTTCTTTTCAGCACAAAGAGGCATTAAACAGAGAGATCCACTCTCCCTCACTATGTTTATCATTGCTTTTGACTGTCTATCTCATCTATTAAATCATTTACATATTCAGCATCCCCACATTCAATTTTCCCATAAATCCAAAGTTTCGGTTAGCCAGCTAGCATATGCTGATGATGCTATACGTTTCTCCAATGCTAATAAGTCTGCTATTAAGTAAGTCGGCTTATCTTTTAACAAATCTAAATATTCTTTATACTTTGGGAAATCAGTTCATTGCAATATTGCTAATTGGGCAACTACCTTTACCAGTTGCCAAGTTGCACATCTTCCCATTAAATACCTGGAGGTTAACATTCTTAGGGGAAGGAGGAAGCAAATACAAATGGATGATATAGTGGATAAAATTAAATCCAGAATTATTAATTGGAGAAATGTTTTCTTATCAAGTGGTGGTAGGCTAACCTTGTTGAAAAGTGTTCTCTCCAGCATTCCCTTGTATGCTATGCAAGTGCTTAAAATTAAGAAGAGTACTAAAAAAAAACCTGAAATTATTTTCAATAAGTCTCTTTGGTCGGGTAGTGGTACTAATAAAATTTGGGCTGATTGGAAAAAATCATGCAAACCTCTTCTTTCTGGTGGTCTTGGTATTAAAACTCTGCAGCATCTTGTGGATATCAATATGTACAAGCTGTGATTTGAATTTAAGGCTGGTGACTCTTTATGGGGCACAATTTATGCATCATAAATATTGCACCCATGCACACCCCTCCACTGTCACATGGAATGTTGGGGACTCCGAGCTTTGGAAAGCCATCCTGCATGACAGATCTATAGCTGCTAATTTCATTTTTTGGGATGTGGAGAAGCTAAAATTTCTTTGTAGCATGATCTATGGGGTATGTCTAACCATACGGTTCTACCCCACTCCCTTTCTGACACACACTTACTTGCCTCTGATTATTGGAATGAAGGGGAATGGAACATAAACAAACTTTGGTCCTTGTTGAGGGATCAAGCTTCTCAAATTTCTAGAATTCCTATACAAAGACACAAGAAGGATACCAATGTCATCATTATTAGTAAAGATATCACCATTGGCATTTTTTATCTTCATAATATTATTTATATTTCTTCTATGCTTAAGAGTAGCATGAAAATATTTGGTGTTTCTGTCATCAGCAGTAAAGTAGATATCATTAGCCTTTTGTTGTAAAAGTCATTCCTCCAAAGAGATTGCATCCTAAAGTTCTAGGTGAGCCTTTCCACAGCATCCAGCAAATCAAGTGAACCAACAACCTGGGACTCTAATTGATTAACAGTTTGTTGAGCCTCCAACACTTTGGTGTGAACATTACCAAAAACCTGAAAGTTCCATTTCTTCAAATTAGTAGTTAATTTTTTGTGCAATTGCCATAGGATAAACTAAGGGGTCTCAGCACCATCAAATTTTCACATTTGTTAAACAAGACTTAAGAAAGTATCATAAGTAGTCCAAATATTTAGAAATTTAAAACTGTAAAGGGAAGATCTGACATTGAAAGCCAAATTAAATAAAATTGGATTATGATCAAAGGATGCATGATTTAAATGTTGGACCAGAATAATTGGATAGTAATTCAGAAAATGATAATTGCCCCAAAAACAATCTAGCCTTTGAGAGAGTAATCTCCTTCTCCAGGTGAAAGGAGAATCAGCATAGCCCAGATCAAAAGGGCCTACATCAGAAACAGAGTCACAAAAACGATTTATAAGCGCAGTGTCACACCTGCCACCCCCCTCTTTTCAACAGGTTTCATTACTATGTTGAAATCACCCCCCATAAACCAATTCTTAGTAACAGTAGAACCCATCAGTTCTAACTTATGCCACAGCAAGTACTCATCTTGCAAAAGTGAACTTGCATGAACAAAAGTAGCCCAACCATGAAACTCCTCCATCTTGAAATGATTTAATACAAATTGCTCCTCATCATCAACAATTATTAAAGTAACAGTGTGCTTCCAGAAGATCTAAATTTTTCTGTTTTTATTGCAAAAATATTGGTAGCTCTTGAAATTATTGAGAATTCTATTCTTGTTGACTGACAAGAGGTTACAAAATAGCAAAGAAGAAAAGTTTGTTGACCCTACAAAGATGTTTAAGTCTATTAAGGGAGGAAAGGGATGAAGGGTCAACCACACCCTTAATATTTCAAATCATTATGTTAAATATGATGTCTCAAGCCAGCCCTCCTAGAAGATCTAGAAGAGTTGCTTAACTGCTCTCCATCAGAATAATAAATGTCATCTTGTATGATATTGTTTGCATTCAGCTAAGAAAGTTCATTATTTCATTTAGCTTTCTTTTTAATGTGTCGTTGGACTAGCCATTCATTTTCAAGTACAGTGGTAGCATCTTGTATTGGAATGTTGGGAGGATCATTTGTTTTATCTGTGAAAGAAGAGAGGTGGCAAACAGAGAGGTGGTCCAAATATTTAGAAATTTAAAACTGTAAATGGAATGTCCGACATTGAAAGCCAAATTAAGTAAAATGGAATTATGATCAAAGGATGCAGATTTAAATGTTGGACCCAAATAATTGGATAGTAATTCAGAAAATGATAATTGCACCAAAAACAATCTAGCCTTTGAGAGAGTAATCCCCTTCTCCAGGTGAAACGAGAACCAGAATAGCCCAGATCAAAAAGGCCTGCATCAGAAACAGAGTTACAAAAGCGATTTATAAGTGCAGTGTCACACCTGCCACCCCCCTCTTTTCAACAGGTTTCATTACTACGTTGAAATCTCCCCCCATCAACAATTGTTAAAGTAACAGTGTGCTTCCAGAAGATCCAAATTTTATTGTTTTTATTGCAAAAATGTTGATAGCTCTTGAAATTATTGAGAATTCTATTCTTGTTGACCGACACGAGGTTCCAAAATAGCAAAGATGAAAAGTTTGTTGACCCTACAAAGATGTTTAAGCCTATTAAGGGATCAAAGGTCAGCCACTCCCCTAATATTTCAAATCATTATGTTAAATATGATGTCTCAAGTCAGCCCTCCTAGAAGATCTAGAAGAGTTGATTAACTGCTCTCCATCAGAATAATAAATGTTATCTTGAATGATATTACTTGCATTCAGCTGAGAAAGTTCATTATTTCTTTTAGCTTTCTTTTTAGTGTGTCGTTGGACTAGCCATTCATTTTCAAGTGCAGTGGTAGCATCTTGTATTGGAATGTTGGGAGGATCGTTTGTTTTATTTGTGAAAGAAGAGAGGTGGCAAACAACATCAGCAACCTGCAAATGATTTTCCAAAACAAGTTCCAGGTGAAGGGAGGAAGTGGTGTGAGTTGTCTGTGAAGGAAGAGCAGAAGATATGTACATATGTATGTATGTATGCATGTCTGTATAGATATAGATATAAGGAATCAAGCAATAACCCGGGATTAATAATATTGAAGGAAAGGAAGGAATAAAATGGTACACCTAAGTCATTTGATCAGAAGTGAACAAATATTTCCATAAACTAAATTCAAGGGAACATGGCACATCAAAGTAGTTGGGATGAGGCTAAAGAACTAATAATTTAAATGCCAACTTTCTAAGGTCCAGGTGAATGTAAAATTAAACTTAGATAGTCAAGCAAAATACCTTGCTATGGTTTATGTTGTTTGAGATTTCCAGAGTTAAATTTGCTGTGAAGTCACAATGTGTCAGAGTATATGCTCTAGCAGCACTGCTCAGAGCCTGCTTCTCCAGATCATCTCCAACAAAAACCACTTTAAGTTTTGCAGCCTCAAATCTTGTTGGTGGACCAAAAAGCCTTACAGCCTGAACTTGATACACCAAAATGGTAACACCAAGCTTTCAATTGCTCATAAAAACGAGTAAGGTATAAAAATGCATGTCAAAAAAATTAACTGTCAAAAAAAAAAAACTTCAAATAAAACTAATATCTGGGCGCCTCATGATTTTAGACAGATCAATTAACTAGATCAAAATCACATTCTCACCCCATTGTTTTAACCGTGGAACCATTTTCAGAATTTAATGCGTTGTTACAAATATCCAATATTTAAAACACATGAGCTCAAGCATCATTTGAAACTGCTATTTCTTCTCAGTCTAGAAAGCCAAAAAAATCTCTCATAATCCTCATTCACGATAGATAAAAAAAACCCCGTGCTATAGTAAAATGACCCAAAATAGGAACCCTAAAACATTGCAGTGCAACATCAAAAGTAACCTAAATGCTGTATTTCAAAGTTGCTGGCATTGCCCTAATCAGCAGCAATCAAGCACATTAGAGCGAGCCAGCAATAAATAGTAAACACAGCTAGAGAATGAAGATGGAGAAGGATAAGTTTGAATACCAGGGAGCCGTAGGAGTACCTCCTGTCACACGATTGTATCCGGAACTGTCTTTTGGCGGATGAAGGTCTTCCGGAATGTGCTGCTGAAAACGAGATGATGACGTTTGGACATCCATTTGCATTCCCAGCTATACAACAATGAGTCATTTTAAAGCACCAATGAAGTGAAAGAAAAGGAAGAGCTGCAAGATACAGTAGAGTTTGCCATCCCGCATCTCACAATCACATGGCCTTCCACCCTTCGCAATCTGGTTGAGAATTATGATTGTCGAAATCAGCGGTCCCTGTCCGCCGTTCATTGTAGCCGCAGCAACTTGAGCTGGCTGCCACGTGGCCTATCTCAAAGCCTGACATGGAACAATGGTTGGATGATTGATAGGCTTAGTTTTTTAAATAGTATTTACAAAAAGTTTAAATTGATAACAAAAAAATATTTTAAATAGTATTCAACTTCAATTTTGTTTACATAAATACCATTTTTTTTATACATGAAAATGTGTGTTCCACTTTGCAAATGTTAAAAGGGTGGTATTTTTTAAGTGATATAATAGATTTAGGTGATATAAATGTGACAAAATAAAGTTTAGGTGTTGGACACGTAAATATATATGGATTGAGTGGTATGTATGTAAATGCCTCTATTTAGGAGCAGGGAAGAATTGGAGAAATATTTGCGTACATAAAATGTACGCAGCGCTGCGTACATCAGAGGTTATTCTGGGAGTACAGGGGAGTTACATTCGGGTTATACCGGAGGTTACAAGGGGGTATAACCCAGATATAATCTCATTGTACCCCCAGAATAACCCCTGATGTACGCAGCGCTGCGTACATCTTATGTACACAAATATTTCGCAAAGAATTGAGTGCAAATAATGTAGAATAACACAAATCTTGAAAATATGATAAGTCAATTTTGAAATGAAAGATAGCTTGCATTCAGTTTTTTTTATTTTTTTGTGTGGCCAATTACAAGGTAGTCTTGTAAATTTCTCAATGTTCTTGTATAATAGGATTGCGGCAGTACGAATCTCAGAGCAAAATATTAGTACACGACAAATGAGGTGGACCAGCGGTCAAAGTATGCCTAGATCAGTCAACAAATTGATATAATTTGTCGAGAAGGAAAATCAACGCCATAGCCAGAGGAAGCATCTCAGAATTCTGCTGGATCGTTCACTAGTCAACGGGTGGATCGACATAGTAGTTGAACTAGGGCTGGCCATAAAAGTAGCCAAACAAAATATACCCACAGAGCGAATCAAAGGAAAAAACGGCCTACCACAAAGGGAATGAGGAAAGCAAATTAGAGTTTAAGGGGAAGTCATAGACAAGCTCGATTGAGACTTCATATGACCCCCACGTGGTTCGACCCATCACTATCGAACGAATAAATATGCTCCAACGAGCGAAATATTACCGTTGTCGGCCAACAATTTATTTGTCAACATATTTAAATATATTGTATAAATGACTTTAGTAACCCTCAGTTTCTTTGCATATAAAGGGAGCATAAAGGTAATTGTGTATTCAGGGTGTCTCCTATATCTATAAATAGAAGAACATTCCATGAAGAAAGACTATACACTCATATTTTTACTGTTTAACTCCTGCTCTTACTCATCCTCCCCTTCATTACATGATTTATTCCTTGGGTTTGATTCCTAGATATTTCCTTACTCAGCATCCTAAAAGGTGGGGTGAGTGTGGAGTTATCTCACCAACAAGAAGAGGAACACAGCGCAACGACAAAGTTGTTGATTAAGAGGCACAGAGCTAAGCAGTAGATGTGTATAGTACATGGGAGATGGTGTGGCATTTAGTAAAGGAAATGAAGGACAGTTGATGCTAGAAATGAGGGAACAAATGGTATGTTCTTTTTAAGAAGCCCTATCCAGAGGAAGCCAAAACCCGTGGAGCCAAAACCCTCAAGAATGTAGCCGCCAAGAGACTGATCACCTTGATGGAATAGGGACCAATGATAGGCGATATGGATCGGCACACAATTGTCTAAAATCCTAGCCAATTGAAGAAAAGGGAGACAATTCTCATTGCTAAGATAGTGTCTGATTGACCCCGGTAGAAAAACACTACACTATGTGAATCACAACCCTTTGTCATGTTGAAAATGTCTTCTCTCGGAAAATTTCTGAGGTTGAACCCCTAGAAAAGTTCAAAACCCCCATCCTTGAATCTATCGAACGCTAAACATGGGGTTGGTAGTTTTTAATTATATAATATAATATATATATATATATATATATATATATATATATATATATATATATATAATTTTGAAAAGTAGCATTTTAATTTGTAAAAAATACGAGACCGAATTGATATCATATATTTAATAGTTTAAATAAACGAGCACAACACTGCAAGCGATGCATCTATTTCAAAGAATGGATACATTATCTAATAGTGAGGCTTGATTAAATAAACTATAGAATCTATGACATCCGTTCTGGTCTGTGAAACCATTCGTGTTGGCCAACAAATTCTTTTATTTAATAAAGAAGATTAAATAGGGTTTATATTAAGTTGGGTTCCAAAGTTCCCTATAGAGGCAAGTCCCTATAGTTAATGACATCTTAAGTAACTGAAGTCGGTTAAGAATACTCTTAATTCAGATCAGTGGTTTTGCTTTCAAGAATTTCAAAGTTTAAGTTTTCAAGATTGGACATTGGAAATTAAAAAAAGTAATGTATCAAGTAGGAACAGTTACTTTCAGGAATCTAATGAATGAAAGGTAGGAGATGTCACTAATTCGAGAACCTCGTTGACTTCCCAAGCTATCCTACTGTTTAGCTTTATGTTTTAGGAATTATTTATTCAACATTTCAATCTTGCCAATTTTATTATTCAAGTCTTACATTTGCAAGACATAATCATACAAATAGCTTAAAATATAAGAGGGTTTACATCGTAATGAACGACGACCTCGGAGCCTAAATCTAGTTAAAGCTTAAATTGCACAACATGATTGTGCAAAATCCTAAAGATAAGTTAAAGATTTATGTCGTATTAGGCAAACAACCTTGAAATCCTATGGTTCGTTATTTAATTCTAAGAAAAGTTATTGTTGTAAATCTGCTTGTTTGATCGTAATTTTTTATATGCAAGTATTTATTAAGTTGACACCACTACTTGAAGATTTTAATCCCCGGCAACGGTACCAAAAACTTGATCCCCAAAATTATAGTTGTGTAAAATTAATAAAGTTGACTCCGCTTTGCAGCGACGCCAAAAACTTGGTTTGTTATTTTATGAATAAGAAATTGAAGCAATTTATGTTGAGATTCTACACAAGTAATGTATCATTATCAAGTAATACATGACTTTCTATGTAAGCCCCAAATATCAATCTCATGAGGAAGGTTTAAATTCGAAATGGAAATTTAAATTAAGAAATTCACAACAATAAAGAATATCTACTACACTAATTTTGAATATTTAAGGTGCTATCAGAACTAAATTATCAACTACTAGCAAAACCATAATGCAAAGCTAAACAATAACTACCAAACTATGTGTTTGTGATGAAGTTATCTAATATGAGAAAGCATTTTTCCCACTATAATGATTTTTTTGTTATATGAAAGAGATAAATGGTTTGAATTTGTATTGTGCCAAATAAGAGCAACTTTAATTCTCTACCCTTAGTCAAGTGTAATAGAGAATCGTTGGTTAATCTCAGGTTTAGTCTTTAAATCTGTGGTTAGGCTGGGAGGATACTGACTCTCACTCCAGAGCTCTCACTTCCTTTCCCCTGAAGGCTAACTCTCACTTTAGTTCTTAAACGCTAAAACAAGATTGAGGATTTTAGTCTATTACTCTAGAATCTCCAATTTTTTACCCAATAATATATATTTTCCTATTTATTTGCACCCAATTCCATGAATGAAACACTCCTTCATGGAATTGAATGTGATTCTCACTTTGTTGTAAAACTCATACTCCATTTCCCGGATAGTATGTTTCACAACAGATGTTAACATTTCAATTGGCCAAATCGAAAAGTAAATTAAGAACGGTGTGAAAAATCATCACAATTTATTTAATATTTTAAATTAGCACATCCAATTTATCTCTTCATTTCGTCATATCTCAAAGTAGGGAGAAAGACCAAGAAAACTACTCATACCTCATGAGAAAGATACGACAAAATATTAATTTCATGAATAAAAGAAAGTTTATACAACAATAATAAACAAACAATACTTTTCTTTAACTCTTCCTCAAAGAAAATCCCTTGTAGCCTCTCTTGGACTCTTTCTCTCTTTACAAGACTCTTGATTTTCTCTTTAAAGATGTAGGTAAGAATAATTCTCTCACTTCTCTCCCTCTCTAATAACTCTTAGGAGAAATCACACTTATACTCACCACACTAAACAATATACACAATGGAACACTCTTGAAAACTCAACAACACACTAGCCCCCCTTTTTCAATTGTCGCTCTAAATAAGCATAATGTTGGTTTTCCAAGAAGTGTATCCAATAACTGTTCAAAAAGCGTCTAAATTCATTGAATCTTTTAGAAATTTGTCCAACACCGACATTGGCGACGTTGGCGCCCATGATGGTGTCGTCAGCGCCCGTGGTCTGAATTATTTCTTGTGCTCTCTATCAAATGGCACCGTCAGTGCCCAGTCTGGCATCGTCAGCGCCCCCGCTGTTTTGGACTCCTCCTTCATG
>NEWO01000708.1:317861-330813 GCA_003013225.1 Phalaenopsis aphrodite
TTAAATTTTCAGGAAGCTTTTTCTGAATAATTGCGCTACACTCTTCACTGAGTGCAACGGTCTCGTGATATGCAAACTTCTTCTTCTTGTTTAGTATATCCTTCATAAATTTCACATAACTTGACATTTGTTCCAAAGCCTCATTGAAGGGAATATTTATCGTTAACATTTTAAGGATTTTTAAAAATTTTGTAAATTGTTTATCTTTATTCTTCTGCTTTGATCATTGAGGAAACAGAGGTGACGATTTTTCTAATGAAAGTTTTATTGGTTGATTTTCATCATTGTCGCTTTCAATTTCTACCTTCTCCTTCTCAACTTTAGTTTCTATTTGAATTCTTATCTCTACTTCTTTTCTACTTCGTAATTGAATAGCTTTAATCTGCTCCTTATTCTCATCTTTTGGATTAACTTCAACAGTGCTAGGAAGAATTTCGGAAGGTCTGTTACTAAGTGCAGTCGCAACATGTCCTAATTGATTTTCAATATTCATAATTGTAGCTCCTTCATTTTGTATTTGATTTCCCATGTTAAAAATTACTTCTTTCATAGTTAACTTCTTCTCTTTAACTTGTGAATTATTATTAAATCCAGGAGGATAATATGGTCTATAGTTAGGATTCCCTTGGTTATTTGAATTTCCTGAGGGGTTCACCGAATTGTTATAATTATTTCAACTAAAATTAGGGTGATTTTTCCATCCAGGATTGTAATAATTAGAATAGAGATTATTATTTTTATTATTAATAGCATTCATAGTTCCATAAGATGATTGAGCATCAATTATCTGTTCTAATGAATTTTCCTCTAACACTGGTGATATTTGAGAATAGTTCACTCCAATTTGATCAATCTTCTTTGATATAGAGACAATTTAAGATTCTAAAATAAACATTGCATCAGAATTATGAATGCTAGCTACTCTCTTTGGATTTACACGTTCAAATGGTCATTGAAAATTATTAGTAGTCATTTCTTCTATTAAAGAATATGCTTCATCAAAAGGTTTTGACATTAATGATCCACCTACAACAGCATTTATAATCGATCCAAGTGATTCTACTAATCCACTGTAAAAAATCTAAATTATTAACTAATCTGGTAAAACATGGTAGGGACATCTTCTAAGGAGATCCTTAAAGCTTTCTCAAGCTTCATATATTGATTCCTCTTCGAACTGAAAAAAAGATGTAATATTGTTTCTTAGCTTAACAGTTTTTTAGGGTGGAAAATATTTAGCTAAAAATATTTGTGATAGTTCTCCCCAAGTTCTGATAGATCAAGTGCTAATGAATTTAACCAAGCTTTAGTTTTGTCCATTAATGAAAAAGGAAAAAGTCTAAGCCTGATAACATCATTAGACACTCCATCACATTTAAAAATAGCACATATTTAAAGAAAACTAGCAAGATGTAAGTTAGGATCTTCAGTAGGTGTTCATCAAAAATGATTATTTTGTACCATTTGGATAATAGCATGTTTAAGCTCAAATGAATTAGCAGCAACACCAGGATTTTGAATAGTCAAGTGAAGTTCATCTGCTGTTGGATTAACATAATTTTTTAAAGGTCTTTGTCGATTTTCATTTATTTGATTATCTAACTTATTCGCCATTTCATTCAAATTTCTAATTTTTTTTGATGTTTTCAAACTTTTCTAATAGTGCGTTCTAATTCTGAATCGTAAGGTACCAAACCTTCAGATCCAATGCTACAAATAAACAAAAAATAATAAGCAAAGAATTTTTTAAAAAAAATTATTATATTTTATGATATTTTTTTATGCTTTTTTATTTTTTAAAAGTTTTTCTTATTTATTTTATTGTATCACGAAATTTTCTAATTTACCAAATCTATGTAATTTACCGTTACCCTCCCCGGTAACGGCGCCAAAAACTTGATCATGATTTTTATATGCAAGTATTTATTAAGTTGACACCACTACTTGAAGATTTTAATCCCCAGCAACAGCGTCAAAAACTTGATCTTAGAAATTATAGTTGTGTAAAATTAATAAAGTTGACTCCGCTTTGTAGCGTGTCAAAAACTTGGTTCGTTATTTTATGAATAAGAAATTGAAGCAATTTATGTTAGGATTTTACGTAAGTATATGTATCGTTATCAAGTAATATAAGACTTTCTATTTAAACTCCAAATATCGATCACACGATGAATGTTTAAATTTGAAATGGAAGTTTAAACTAGAAAATTCACAACAATAAAGAAAATCTACTTTAAGGTGTTATCAGAACTAAATTATCAATTACTGGCAAAACTATAAAGCAAAGCTGAACAATAACTACCAAACTATGTTTTTGTGATGAAGTTATCTAATACGAGAAAGCATCTTTTCCACTACAATAAGTTTTTGGTTAAATGAAAGAGAAATGGTTTAAATTTGTATTTTGTCAAATAGGATCAATTTTAATTCTCTACCCTTAATCAAGTGTAATAGAGAATCGTTGGCTACTCTCAGGTTTAGCCTCTAAATTTGTGGTTAGGCTGAGAGGACACTGAATCTCACTCTAGAGCTCCTGCTTCTCTTCCCCTGAAGGCTAACTCTCACTTTAGTTCTTAAACACTAAGACCAAATTGAGAATTTTAATCTGTCACCCTAGAATCTCCAATTCTTCGCCCAATAATATGTATTTCCCTATTTATTTGCACCCAATTTCATGAACGGAACACTCCTTCATGGAATCGAATATGATTCTCACTTTGTTGTAAAACTCATACTAAATTTTCCAGATAGTATGTTGCACAACAGATGTTAACATTTCAATTGGCCAAATCAAAAAGTAAATTAAGAACAGAGTGAAAAATCCTAACAATTTATTTTATATTTTAAAATTAGCACATCAAAATTATCTCTTCATTTTTCCATATCTCAGAGTAGGGAGAAAGACAAAGAAAACTACTCATACTTCATGAGAAAGATACGACAAAATACAAATTTCATGAATAAAAAAAAGTTTATACAACAATAATAAACAAACACTACTTATCTTTAACTCTTCCTCAAAGCATATCCCTTTTAGCCTCTATTGGACTCTTTCTCTCTTTACAAAACTCTTGATTTTCTCTTCAAAGATGTAGGGAAGAAGAAATTTTTCACTTCTCTCCCTCTCTAACAACTCTTAGGAGAAATCACACTTAGACTAACCACACTAAACAATACATAGATTGGAACACTCTTGAAAACTCAATAACACACTCGCCCCCCTTTTTTTGATCAATTTTCACTCTAAATAAGCATAATGTCGGTTTTCCAGGAGGTGTATCCAATAACTCTTCAAAAAATATCCAAATTCATCAAATCTTTTAGAAATTCACCCAGCACTGTCATTGGCGACGTCGCGCCCACGATGGCGCCGTCAGCGCCCGTGGTCCGATTTATTTCTTGTTCTCTTTTTCAAATGGCGTCGTCGGTGCCCAGGCGTCGTTGGCGCCCCCATTGTTCTGGACTCCTCGTTCATGCTGGCGCCGTCGGCACTGATTTTTCCTTCCAAATTGTCATTTTGACTCCAAATTCCATTCTTTTTGCTTCCTTTTTGCTTCAAGTGCTAAAAATCATCAATGTGCAATAAAACATGAAAAATACCTTCATTTAAAGCGTAATGTCACCAAAAATGAGTATAAAAAATAGGTCTAAAAATGCATATGTTTTTTGTGAATCATTGCTCTCTCGAAGTCGTTCTTATGTACATTTATGTCATGTTGCCCATAGTATTAGCTTCAAGCTCTTTGTTGAAGAGACAATCCTAAAGTTTAAGGTTCATGAAGTTTTACCTTGTATGTTTCAATGTTTTAGTTTTGTTTTCATTGTTGTTCAAGTGTCCATGGCGGGTTAAAGTTGGTTTAAATACCTTAGGAAAGATTTAAATCCTTGAGCATTCAGTTATTAATGTAGGATAAGTAGTTTGGGGTATTTCTATTGATTGTGTACATTATCAGGTCCCGAACCATAACTTGGTGGGTCCTTAGGGTTTCGTCTGATTTTCAATGATCGTTTGCATTTTCAGGATGGTTTTCTTCAACAAATCATGACAGACCTAGATGACCTTTAAAATATCTGGAATCACCCAAGGATGTTTAAGGAATTACTCTATACAAACTTGGAATCTTCTAGAACATTTTAAGTTCATTTTAGTCTTACTAGACTGTTAATTAAACCATCCGAATTGAGCTAATATCTTTTAAGTTATGCTCAGTATATCTTAATTAACTCATAAGTAGCCTAGCAGCTATTTGATTCGGTGCTTGAATGGGTGATCGTCCCAAGTATGAGTTTGATTACTTAAGAAAGTTTTACTCTTTTTTAATTGAAATTGAGCTTGTAGTGCTTATGCCAAACTATGTTCTTTCTTTTATAATCCCTTTAAATAGTTTCAGATCAATCTTAGCTCACTACCAAGCTCTTAGATTATTAAGGATAGATTTGTAATTTTAAAAGTCAAGTAAAGTGATGTTAATCCTTATTAAACATTATATCATGCTTAACCATTAATCTGAGGCTTCAAGTTAGTTAATTATTGTCTTCCTTGTCTTCCTTTCTCAAGCCTCTCACTTGAGAATCTTCCATACTTAATCATCTCCTAACCCTTAATAATTGGAGAAATTGCACTTTTACCCTTTTTTTTAAAAAAAAAACATAATGAGTTGGTTTCTATCATTTAACCCTTTGTGTTTCAGTCATCTTAGAGAGTCAATTATGATCAATATTACTCTTTAACCCTTTATTTGATCTTAAATTTGATTGGAGTTCAAAATTCCATAATTATCATTTTATCCTTGGGGCCTTTAACTTTAGATTTCCTTTAATTTAATCCAAATGACTATTAAAAAAATTTGTTGAATTGATATTCATTGGTTAATTAAACTACCAGAGAAGACTGTGTGTTTTTTTATTTATTTTAATTTTATCTTCCAGAATTATTTTAGTTCAAAAATAAAATTTTTTCAATGTTACTATTCAATTAACTAAAGAACATTTAAAAAAAAAAAATTGTTCACATTATTCTCTTCAATTTACTGGCATAGGAGTATATTTATTTTATTTTTAATATTCTTCTGCACCAAGTTATGAATTTTTTAAAGTTTTTGTAATTATTTAAATTATAAATACCCCTTAGTTTTCTATTTATCAAAGTAGGTGCCACGGCGATCTCATCTTCTCCTAAGCCTGTGTTGTTTTGCACCTAACAAGTCTTGTTTTTTTTCTTGGACGTGCTTGAACTACATACATAAAGATCATCGAAGTTTAAATATTAGACATGTAAATCCATAAGAAATTATGACGCATACACGTGAGTATGAAACTTTAAATAGTGAATATGTAAGTTCATAAAAAAAGTATTGAGTAGCACACATGTAAATAACAAAGTTTGGGTGTGGGATGCAAAAATATGAAAGTTTAGATAGTAGACATGTAAATCCAAGAAAAATTCTATATGCATGGAAACAAGTGGTTGTGATATACATGATTTGAATGGTAAGCACCTAAAATATTCATTATTTAGGTAGTAAACGTGCAAACATCCATGATTTGAGTGATAGATGTGTAAATACATGGGAACGAGGTGATATGTACGGAGATATGTGAGATGTAAAGCATGGGCGAGAACTAGCATGACATGCATGTGGATATGACACTTTAGGTGTTAAATGTGTAAATACGTAACAATTAGGTGGCATGCGTGTAACTACAAGTGTAGGAATTAGACATGGAAGTACAGGAGGATTAATGGTATATATGCAAATTTACCTTCTTTTTTTTTTTTAAACCTAAGGATTGGGCATTCAATGATATGAGAATAAGGTGGTGAAAATGTAAATATATGAGAAAAGGTGGTAAACATGTAAATCTTCTTTTTTTTTGTTTCCTAAGACATAAAAGTTGGGTGGTTTGTAAGTAAATTTTTTTGTATGCGAATACGTAGGAATTGGGAGGTATGTAAGTAAATTTGTTAGCATGCAAATAGGTAGGCATTGGATGGTATGTATGTAAAAATTTTGGTACAAATAAATAAGAATTGTGTGTCATCTAGGTAAAATTCTCCCCTTTCTTTTTGTTTTGCTGTAAATAAAAAACATTGAATGGTATGTATGTAAATTTTAATTTCATTTATTTGTGCAAATACAGAAATTGAGTGGTATATATGTAAATCCTTCTTTTGTGCAAATATAAAGTAATTGGGTGGTATGTATGTAAAGTTTCCATTTCTTTTTTTTTCCGGCTCTCTGTTCTTGCGTGTTCAACGAAGAAAAAGACGAAGGGAAGGGCGGGAAGAGTTCATCGGAGATAAGCTCACTGGAGGGGGTTTGCCGCAGTAGGAAGCCAAAGAAGGGAGAGAAAGGGGGGTTGCATTAAGAGGAGGTGCTCATTTGGAGGATGGCTTCCATGCGTAAGATAAGATAGAAAGAGGGGTGGGGGGGGGAGCCGTGCGATGCATTTAATAGGATATGATTTTTTTATAGTGTAAGATAATAAATAATAATAGTAATATTATATTATTATAACAATAATAATATTATAGTCATCATTTGAGTATTTTTCGTCCTAACTTGGCATTGTAGCGAAATGAATGTCCATTATAGGTAAAGTCGACGTTCTGGACGCGATCGAGGAGTCCGTTTCACATTCGGGGTCATTCAGACCACTTTTTCAGCAATCAAACCCAAAAAAAGACAATTCAAGCATTTTTAGCCCGCTCGCGAAGCCATGGCAAAACGAAATACTTCTATGGATCGACCTTCTCAGAATTCAACATCATTTTCTCGACCCCAACTACCAAATAACCTTGCTATTATCTTAAAAAAAAATTAAGAAGTTGGAAAAGGAGATGACTATTATTATGAACAGGATCAACAACATCTCTGATCAGTTTGACCATCTGGATTGACATATCAAACAACAATCATATCATACTGCACTTATTGTACAGGCAAAAGTACGAATGTTTAAGAAGAACAATTGGATCGAGGATGATTCAACAGCCAAATTTCCTTACCGTCCTTTCTTTAACTTGTATGTACACCACCGGTTGATGGGTGAATTTAGAGAGAAGGACAGTGTTGTGGATGAAAGCATGTAGTAGCTCAGAAGTATTGAATTCGGATTTATAAGAGCTTTTTTGTGTTGTGTTGCAATTTTATTATTAAATGACATCGAGTCTGTGTGAATGACTATTAGTATTTGCTTATTAGTTTGCAGAGCCAGTATGTTTGTTGGTTTGATTATAAGTTGTATTAAGTGTCTAGTTATCAATGAGTTCGTTTGTTTAATTTTTTGGATTTATATATATAAGTGAGTTATTTGTTGTTTGTGAAAATTGAAAGTTGGAAAATGTTTAATTATGAAAATTAAGTTGAATAGGGCTAATCAGAGTTTAAAGAGCGTTGGTGTTCTGTGCATTTTATCAAAATAAAAAAGATTTTTTTTTTTTTGCACTGGCACCTAGGGGCTGAAATCTGGCACATGGGCGCCAATCACTGGAAAAACTGGTGCCTAAGAGCCGGAATTGGGCGCCTAAGCACCAATTCGACTGAATCGCCCAATCACGGTCTAAAATCGTGAAATTGGCTTGTTTTCACCATTTTTACATCTGGCTCATCTTCTTCTTAGAAAACAATACTGAAACATCACCCTATGACATCATTTCATTTGATTTTAAGGTGATTTCGTGCAGTGAAAATGTTAGATTTCTTCTTCTCCTCGTAAGAGCTTCACTTTGGCTTAGAAAATTTTATTTTTCACCTTGGACTTCTTCTACATTATCGAAATACAAACAAATCAAAATTTTGGAAGAAAATAGTGAAGGATCCATGGTGTGAAGTTTCTTTGCTTTGATTTTGATTTTTAGGAGTTCATATAACTTTTATTTGAAATTTATTTGGAATTATTGTGAATTTTAAGAATTATCATGGCTCCTGAGACAAAGAGGAGGAAAAGAAGAGTCACATTTGATTTTGTGAAATTTGTTAATATAAAAGCTCAGTACATATACAATGATCAACTCACTTCTAAAAAGTTGATTCAAGTGCGAGCTTTCTTCAATCCCGAAGGAAGTGTTGAAATTTGATTGTGACCCAACATTGGGAAAGCTTATGCTACTTCATTGGTGTAGAAGTTATATTTATTGTACGGAAATTTTATGCCAACCTCTGAAAAGCCTTTGATGATCATATATTTGTTTGAGGAAGAAGTGTAGAGTTTACAATAGAGCGGATCAACGCTCTTTACGAGTTGTCGGATTAACAAACTGCAATTACTCTTCATTTGAGCCTACTGAGTAGTAGTTGAATGAGGCTATTTCATTTCTGACTGATGGAAGGGAGTTTGGAAAGTTAAGTAAGAATGCACCTGCCTTTTCATTTTGTACCAGCATATTTTCATGTTAAAAACCTATATAGAAGGTCAGTTTTATAATTTGTATTTATTATTTTCTTCCTACCTACATTTCTGCACTAAATGCTTTATCCTGTTAAGAATTTAAGTTTGGGGGAAAGTGAAAAACTTTTGAAAATTTAGCTTTTTTGTCCTCAATGACATTATTTTAAAAAAAACCTATGGTTTGTGGGTTATCTTTAGGATTCTACAACTTTTGATTTTTAGGAATGATAAAAGTTAGTAAAAATGATGAAACTAAAATTAAGATATTTAGTAGAGAATATTAGGGAAATGATTTTACTATTTATAATAGGCAAAATTGAATTTTCAAAAAATTAAGGATTTTGAGAATAATACTTTTTAAAGAATTTATATTATATGAAAATTATTTTTCAAAAACTACAAAATCTTAAGTTAAGATAGAAAATAAGTTTTAACTTTAGAAAATAGATAGTGAAATTCAAAATCATTAAATACCTATCTAGTTATAGTAATCCTTACTTAAATTAATAGGGATTAAAAAAAAACCTCGAAAAAAAGAAAAAGAAAAGAAAGAAGAAATGAAAAGTAAAGTACGAAAAAGGAAGGAGAAACTTGAGAATAAGATTTAATTAAAAAATTATTTCACTTGAATTTTTGTAAGAAAGGAAACTTAAGATCAATCATATGCTTAATGTCTAAAAGTATTAGTGAAATTTTTTTCAATATATAACTCATAAATTATAAAATTAATATTTTTCTAAAAATCCGAAGTTTGAAGAAATTTCAATTATGCCTGAATTAAAAAAAGTCAGTATTCCTAAATTTAATACTAAATGTTCTGATACTTTAGATATCATCTACTTTACTAAAATTTTTTTCTAAGTTGGACTATTACAATTCTAAAATAAAAATTTTAGATCACCTAAAAGAACCCCATTGCCATAAGTTGATATATATATATGCATGCATATTAATAAAAGAGCAGTTTGTGGCTCCTTATGCATTAATTAAAAGAGAAGTTACAAAATGTTTGAGGGAAAATGGATCCCTAACTAAAGGCAAAAAGAAAATGCATTGACGTCCTAGGGGTTCCATTATCCACAAAATAACTCCACATAAAAAAGAAGAAAAAGAAAACTAAAAGGTATAGAATATCCAAAAATACATGTATCCCAAAAAGTATACCAAGCAAAAGAAGTATACCCAAAAATTACATGTACACATAAGACCAGAAAATCAACATTCGTTGAAGAACAAAAACAGAAGCAAACTGCCCCCGACGGAGTAAGATAAAAGCTAGAGCATCGAACATTCCCCCTGGAGACTTCCAAAGCTCGCAAAGTTCCTGTAGAAAAACAAGCACCACACACTCCATCTAAAGATGTGTAAGTTCATAGGAAATATAGAGTCTTGCAGGAATTTCACCATAACCAATAAAAAGAACCCAACCGCAAGAATCAGCAAGACCCCCACGCCCAGAACCTGATCAAATGAGTTAAAAACCAGAAGTTATATAGCAGGAAGCCCCAGCCGAAACCCAATCTTCAAAATCAAGCCATAAAATGATTACTAAAAGGAGAAAAACACATGTCAGGCAAGCCCTAACTTCAAAACCGAAAAAACACATAAACATCCTAGAGGAAAAAAACGCAAAATAAAAATCCAGAGAAGCTGAAAAGTTACCAAACTAAAATATGATATATGGAGTTTCAAGTAGGTCCCTATTAAGAAGAATATGAAGCTATGGAAGGGGAGGGATCCCACTTACAACCTCATTAGCATCTTTTCCTGTACGGGCTAACCAATTCGCATGAGAGTTTCCTTCTCTATAAATGTAGGATATTTATATATTCAAGTTTTATCTATGTATAGTATCCCAAATTCTATTCATAGTATGAATCAAATCCCACCAAGGCTTAGAAGCCCTATAGAACACATCAATAAGGATTTGAGAGTCTGTCTAAAAAATAATCTTGTAAATTTTGAGGCGAATTACAACCTGTAGAGCCAACAGAAAAACCCAACTTTCAGCCTCCAAAAGAGATAAGGCCAGGATCAGAGAAGTAAAGAAAAACAAACATTGCCCAGGATGGTCCCGAAGAACCCCTCCCCCCCTGCGCGCGGCACCAGCTGCGTTGGGAATCCAACTACCATCCAAATTGAATTTGACCCAATCTAAAGTTGGGGGTTGCCATCTAATGAAGATGGCCTTCATACCTAATCTAGAATGATCAACAATACCATGTAAGCAGAGAGCACGACATGCTCGATGGAAACGAGCAATAATATTAGAAACAATAATAGAAGGAGCACACCTAGAATTGTCATATTTAGAGTCATTTCTCGCCGCCCAAATGAACTAAAGAGCCACAAGAGGAAACCAAAACAACTTCTTATCAACCTAAGCTGCATCTCTCCAAACATTAAGAAAATCAGCAATCAAAGAGGAATTCAACCAATTTATAGCAAAATGATTGCCCAAAATGTTCCAAGTATCTGCAGCAAAAGGGCAACTAAAGAAAAGATGTGTAACCGTTTCAGAATCTCTTTTACATAAATAGCATTGGGATGTCAATTTCAAACCTTTAAGCTTCAAAATATCATCTAATGGTAGCATTTTGAGAAAAACTCTACACAAAAAGAATAAAATGGATAGAGAAATAAGACTAATCCAAATAACATGCCCCCATCTCCAAACATTAAATTGATAAAGGTTAGCAAAAAGCATCTTAGTAGGAGAAAGAGAACCAATAGATTTCCACATAGGGCGGTCCCTAGTAGTAGTCTTTAAAGGAATTTTAGAAATCATAGTATCTTTGCACCAAAAATAATATTAAGTTTATTGACATCCCAATTTTTATGAAGCCACAAATCCAAGAGAATCGAGTCATTCGAAAACCCATGTCGTAGAGGAAAGGTAACATCACCTTGACCCCATTGGTCATGCCAGATCGAGATGTTGGCCTGTTCGGCATCCCAAAAAATGAATCTCAAAGCTGTAGCTCTAGCCTTAATAATTGCTTTCCAAATATTAGAATCACCCACTTTCCAATGAACCAAAGTTAGGTGATGTTGAGAACAATATTTGTGATACAAAAAATTAGCCCATAAGGAGTCATTTGAACGAAATTTAAACCACAACTTACACATATTAATCTCAGATATTTGGTTAAGACTTTTAAGCCCTAAATCGCCAGCCTTCATAAGTTTGCAAACTTTATCAAAAGAAGACCAATGCTTCCTAGATTGACTTCCAGACCAAAGAAAATGATTAAATATCCTCTCTAAAGTGTGTTGAGTGCTCCTCTTAAGATTAAGAATTTGCAAAGCATAAATAGGAATGCTGAATAAAACATTTTTGATCAAGGTGGGGCGGCCACCATTAGATAGAAATGTATTCCTCCAGTCCTCAATTTTGGACTTGATTTTCTCAACAACATCATCAAATTGAGTTTGCTTCCAGTGTCCCCTTAACAGATTAACACCAAGATATTTGAGAGGGAGATTAGATGCATGACACCCAATGAAAGAAATAGCTCAAGAAGCAACAGAACGATTAGCGTTCTTGCCAAAGTAAAGATTACATTTATCTCTACTAAAAATTAATCCAGAAGTTTGTTGGAATTCCTCGAGCACTTTCATCAGTGATTTAATAGTATTTTTATCGGCATTAGAGAAAAGGATGACATCATCCGCATAAGCAAGGTGGATAACCAAAAATGCGGACTTATGTTGAAAATGAGTGTACAACATTTCATCGATCAAACAAGAGAAATAATCAAAAGTAATTATAAAAATTGTTAAAGATAAAAGATCACCTTGCTTAATGCCTCTTTGAGCAGAAAAAGAACCCGTAGGCGTTACCGTTAACCATAACACTGTAGTGATTATTATGAAGCCATCTTTTAATAAGAGAAATAAAGTTGTAATGCAAGCCACACAAATACAGAATGTTGATAATGAAATCCCAACTGATCGTATGAAAGGGCTTTTTAATATCAAGCTTAAGAATTATATTACCGCCCGAAATTTTTAATCAAGATCCTCAATAAGTTCTTGAGCCAGTAAGATATTATCAGTGATTGCACGACCTTTAACAAAGGACGACTATTGAGGCGTGATAATCTTGGGAAGAAGAGGTTGAAGTCTAGAAAGAAACAACTTACTTAAAACTTTAGAAATAACAAAAGTGAGGGAAATGGGCCGAAATTTGTCCCAGCTTGATTTATCAGTACCTTTAGGAATGAGAACAATCATAGCAGAGGTAAAGTATTTCCCAGGAACTTCCCCACAAAAAAAACTTTGAATAACAAGAATAATTTCCATTTTAATGATGCCCAACAAGAAACGTAGAAGGAGGCAGTAAAACCATCAGGCCCAGGAGCCTTGTTGGTATTAATATCCTTCAAAGCATTAAAGATTTACTAATTAGTAGGAACATCATGAAGGGAAAAAGATGAGACATAGTCTCGTTCACTATCAAATAGAGAAACGTTAACTGGAAGAATGGGAGATTTGGTCATAAAAAGATCTATGAAATACACTGTCGTGTTTTTGCTAATATCTTCATCCTGGGTAAGAA
>NEWO01000709.1:207917-219601 GCA_003013225.1 Phalaenopsis aphrodite
TTTGCACATCTATCATTATTAGTTCTATGGCTAGGAAAAGTCTCCCAAAAATGATAGGTATCTTGTTATCTTCCTCCATATCTAGCACAACAAAATCAACAAAAAAGATAAATTGATCCACTTTCACTAGGACATCTTCTATAACTCCTTTAGGGTATGTTATCGAACGATCTACTAACTGCAGAGTTATAGTAGTAGGGGTTATTTTTCCAAATCCAAATAGTTTAAATATTAATAATGACATAAGATTAATGCTTGCACCTAAATCACATAAAGTTTTCTCATAAAATATGTCTCCTGTTGCACATGGAATTGTAAAGCTACCAGGATCTTTAAGTCTCTCAGGAAGATTCTTCTGAATTATTGCACTGCACTCCTCACTCAGTGCAACAGTCTCATTATCTTCAAACCTCCTTTTTCTTGTGAGAATATCCTTCATAAAATTTACATAGCTCAGATTTTCTAAGGCTTCAACAAATGGAATATTAGTTATAAGCTTTATAAATATTTCCAGAAATTTTTGAAAATTGCTTAACCAACTTCTACTGAGGAATTCTCTGAGGAAATGGAGGTGGTGGTTTTTCTAAATCAATTTTCAGCAGAGAAATAGGTCTCTCAGACGCTTTTGGAGCGTCCTCTATTGATTCTTCAATTTCTTCTCTCTCTACTTCAATTTCTTTTTGAACCCGACCTTCCAACTCTCTTCCGCTTCTAAGTTGAGCGGCTTTTAGTTGTTCGTTACTTTGGTCCTTTGGATTTGATTTAGTATTAATAAGAAGTGTTCCTTAGGATCTATTACTTAAGGAATTTTCTATTTGCCTGAGTTGACTCTCTATATTTCTTATTGTAGCTCCTTGACTTTGTAATTGATTTCCCATTTGTAACACCACTTCTTCTATAAACAATTTTTCCTCCTTAAACTATGTATTACTATTGAAATCTGAAGGACATATAAATCTATAATTATTATTCCCTTGGTTGTTCCAATTTCCCAATGAGTTTCCTTGGTTGTTCCCCCGTTACTGATTATTACTACCCGAATTGTTACTCCAATTAAAGTTAGGATGGTTCTTCCAAGTTGAGTTATAATAATTTGAATATGGGTTATTCTACTTATTATTTATGGCATTCAAAGTTTCTAATGATGCTTGAGAATCTACCATTTGGCCTAATGAATTCTCCTCAATCATGGAAATTGGTTGAAAAAAAATCATTCCAAATTGGTCTAACTTCCTTGAAATTGCAACAACTTGATTTGCTAACATGGTAAATGCATTAGTTTCATGAATGTTGGCTACTTTCTTAGGATTTACCCTCTCAGAAGGCCATTGATAATTATTATTAGCCATTTCTTCAATTAAATTGTAGGCGTCATGAAATGGTTTTGACATCAATGAACCACCAGCAGCGGCATCGATAATTAATCTAAGAGATCAAACTAATCCAGTATAAAAAGTTTGAATTATTAACCAATCTGGTATAGTATGGTGTGGACACTTTCTTAAGAGTTCTTTAAACCTCTCCCATGCTTCATAAATAGATTCCCATTCAAACTGATTGAAAGATGTAATACTATTTCTAAGCTTCGCAGTTTTTAATGGTGAAAAAATATTTAGCAAGGATTTTTTGTGCTAATCACCACAAGTTCTGATAAATCTAGGTGCTAATAAATTCAACCATATCTTAGCTTTATCCCTCAGTGAGAAAGGAAATAACCTAAGTTTTATGACATCATCTGATACACCATCGTATTTAAATGTAGTACAAAATTCTAGAAAATTGGTAAGATGTAAATTTGGATCTCCAGTTGGTGATCCCCCAAACTGATTATGTGATACAATTTGGATAATAGTAGATTTAAGCTCAAATGAATTAGCTACTACAGTAGGTTTTTGAATACTACAATGAAGTTCATCTACAGTAGGGCTGACATAATCTCTTAAAGGTCTAAACTCTTATTGAATTTCAGCATTTTGATTATTTTGGTCTATCATTTCTATAATTTTTTTGGATTTTTCAAAATTTTTAATTTTATTGGTTTTTCTCATTTTTCTAATTGTTCTTTGTAATTCAAAATTGTGGAACACTAGTCCTTCAGAAACTGAACTACACATACACTATCATATAGTAAAATAAACAAAATAAAATAAAATAAAATAAAGGAATTTAAAGTTGAAATAAGATTTTCTAAGAATAGAAATTTTGCTTTTAACTCCCCGACAATAGCGCCAAAAACTTGATACCTTGATACTGTTAATATGCAGAGTACAACAATAATTCAGATTATGTTTCACTTATAATTCCTTACTTTGCAACAAAACCAAAAACTTGATCCTGAACAAAAATAAGAATTTAACTTTTACTTATATATATTGGGATACTACGCAAGTATATGTATTGTTATCAAGTAATATAAGACCTTTTGATTAAGACGTGAATATCAAACTCATAGGGAATTTATAAAATACACACTTTTAGAAAAATTTCTATTTTTAAAAAGAAAATTACTTAAACTGAATATATTTTGTAGTAATAAAAATTCAAATATTTTTGGTATTTTTGATATTTTGAAAAAACAGTAACAACTTAAAAAGATAACTTGAGTTTTATAGATGAAAAACACTTAATAAGAAAAACATCTTTCTTCTTATCATGAATGAGTAATAAATATAAGAATTCTATTGTGCAAGTATGCAAATTGTGTTGTAAAAAATAGGAGCAATAATATTCTTTATCCTTACTAGAGTTGCTATAAAGAACATTGGCTAATTTAAAGTTTGAATAGTACTAAAGATCGGCTAGGTAGGGAAGATACTAGCTCTCTTTCTAGAATTCCCTCGATTCCCTCCACCTAGGGACTAACAACTCGTATCAGAACCTACAATAATAAACCAAGTTGGGGATTTTAACTTGTCACTTTAATGTTCTTTAACTCTACACCCTTTAATGAATATTTTCCTATTTATCTAGCACTCAATCATATGAACTACATTCTCATTCATACAACCTCATGTGATTCTTTCCAATTATTGACTGAGACAATATCAGCCAGGTTCGTACATGTTCTCATAACAAATTTTAACATATGGATTGGCCAAATCAAGAAGTAAATGAAGTGTATGAATTTAAATCATTCCAACTTCTTCTTACATTTAAGATAAATACTCTCCATAATTTCCATCCAAAACTTCACTAATTATCATTTTAAGAAGAAAGATAAATAAAACTACTTAGAATCCATGGATAAAATGAAACCACATTTTAGTTTAAAAGTAGAAAACATTGTCAAACCAACAACAAGTCTCAATTAAAACCAAAAATAGTCTCAAAGAAAAAGATAAAAACTTATCTCAAGTTCTCCATTAAACTCTTGAAGTTCCTTTAAATCTCATCTCTTTACAATAACTCAAAAAAAAACAACAAAAAGGATAAAATAAAAGTAAAAGTGGTGCCTGAAAATCTCTTCAACTAACTCTCCAAATTGATGAACTTTCAAATCTTTCTAAGTATTTTTAGGACTCTTTTCAAAGTCCTCTCTTCTTTCTTTTATGGTTTTCCAAGAGGTGCCTTGGAAACTCTTCAAAATGTGTCTCGATTTGATGTATTTCCTAAAGAGATGCATCATTTCGTGATAATTTTTGTCCATGGTGGTTATGACCACCTATTAAGCCAATGGGTGCCTCAAAAACCTCTTCAAAATTCATAAAAATTAACTTTACTCGTGTAGTAACTGCCACTGGTGCTTAAGCGCAGGACCTCTGACGCTTAGGCATGACCTTCTCTGTTTAACCAGCGCTTAAGGGACGGATTTAGCGCTTAGGAGCCAAAACCCATTTGCACATTTTTCACCTTTTTGCTCCAAATTTGATCCTTTTTCACTCCTTTAAGCATTTTTCACCTTTTTATTTGTATCTGTGAGAAAAACACAAAAAAATATCTTCCATTAAAGCGCAATATCTCAAAAATAGGTATAAAAATGTGTCTAAAAATACTATATATTTTAGGTGTATCAGTGAGTGCCACACAATCTGACATGTATTTATTTAGCAACATTTTGTTATTCTGCTTTGCTCAGACATCACAACCACATCTGGTTAAATGATCTTCTGTAGAGGACATCACCCACAAAGCCGTACAACATAGCCCTTCTTATGATGTGGTGTGCTACTGACTTGTCATCCGGTAACTTTCCAATTTGCAAATATTATATTAATGGCTTATGCCAATCTTTTTTGACATCAGCAACCAAAATCATTGTTTCTTCTACTTTTCCAAGATTGTGTAGATTTTTGAGGTCCATTCAAGACAAAACCTACCTTCCTTGTACTCCTTTGCAAGTTTTTCTAGAGCGTCAGCCTGGGCATTATCTTCCCGAGGAATCTGGTAAAAAATTATGTTGGGAATCTACTCGAGCAGCTTTATTGTGTACTGGTGGTATTCTGCTAACCTTGGTTTCAAAATCTTGCATTGTCCGGTGACTTATTGGATGACGAGTTGTGAGTTGCCATCGATAACAATATACGTTATATCCATCGAGATTGCTAATTCCAATCCAGTAATTAAAGCTCCATATTATGCTTCATTATGGTACATGGCTCTATCAGGTGGTACGTGAACCTCAGCATACCCTTATCAGCTATGATAAAGATCAAACCAATCCCTGCTTTTCCTGGTTAAAAAGTGATTGATTCTTTCTCTTTTCTGGCCGACGAAGCTCCGTCAAAGTACATCTCCCAACATTGCACACTGGAGAACTCCATTTGTAATACTTGCTCATCTAGTAATTCATCATTAAGAGAAGACCCAGCTATAAGTGGGTGTGCAACAAAAAAATCTGCTAAAATTTGTCTCTTGATAAGACGAAGGGGAACAAAAGTTATATCAAATTGCAACAAAATCATATACCATCTTGCTAGACGTCTAGAGAGTGTTGGTTAGGTCATAAAATATTGTAACGAATTAACTTTTGAGATTAGGGTAATTTTATAGGAAAGCATGTAATGTCTGAGCTTTTAGGCGGTGAAAATTTACGCTACACAATGCTTATCAATAGGCAGATACCTTATCTCCGTCACTATTAAACGGTGACTCAAGTAGTAGAGTGCGTTTTCTTTAACCTCATCATTGATTTGGGCTAAGAGGGCTCCAAGAGAGAAATTTAAGGCCACGATATAAAGTATCAATGGTTTTCCCAGGATAGGGGCTGCCAAAACAGGAGGTGTCATTAAATATCGCTTAACATCCTCAAATACTCATTGGCATTTCTCTTCCTAAACAAATTTGGCGTCCTTTTTAATTAATTTTGAGAAGGGTTGACATCAAACTAAAAGATTAGAAATAAAGCGCCTCAGATATGCCAACTTCCCTTGGAAAGAATTTAGTTGTTTTAAAGTTTTGGGAGGAGGCATTTCTAGGATAACTTTGGTCTTATCGGTGTTGATCTTGATTCCCCGATGACGGACAACAAATCCTAGAAATTTCTCGGAGGTAATGCAAAAGGCACACTTTAAGGGATTCATATTAAGGTCATATCGCCATAATCGTTCGAATACGATCCTCAAATCATACTAATGGTCTATTTTTTATTTACTTTTGATGACCAAATCATTCACGTAACATTCCACTTGGTTGTGAATGAGATCTTAAAAAATCTTTGTCATAGCTCGTTGGTATGTTGCTTCGACGTTCATTAACCTAAACGACATCTCAATGTAGCAGAAAATTTAGATAGGTGTTCTGAATGTTGTAAGTGTTGCATCTTTGGGAGCCAACTTGATTTGGTTGTATCCAGACGATCCATCCATGAAAGAGAAAATTTTATGTGTCGAAGCGATGTCCACCATCATTTCTGGCATCAGTAATGAAAACTCGTCTTTTAGGCATACTTTATTCAAATCTCTGAAGTCAACACAAACACAGATTTGTCAATTTCTCTTCTTAACTAACATAATGTTAGCTAACCATGTGGGGTATTGCTCTTCTCTTATAAAGTTAGCGTCTATTAACTTCTTCACCTCGGCAATAACTTGCTGCTCTATTTCAAGGCCCATTCTTCTTAGAGCTTGTTTTACTGGGGTCATATTTTTGTCCACCCCAAGCTTATGAACTGACACTTCTGCCGATAGTCCTGGCTTTTCATAGTAACTCCATGCAAAGTAGTCTTAGAATTCTGTTAACAATTTGATTAATTCTAAAGATTCTTCATTGTTGAATAGAGAACTTATAAATGTAGGTCGGGGCTGCTCTTCCGTCTCGAGATGAATTTCCTTTAGTTCATCAACAGTTGATTTGATTTCTTCATCAAATTATGGTAGAGCATCTTCTATTAACTATTAAGAAGGGTCATGCTCCACATCGAGGTAATCTTCTTTCAATCTGTTAATAACAACCATGCAAAATTTTGAATCATCGACTGGTCCTACTGTACCAAATCTGAGACCCTCTTTCGAGTTAGGAGTTTGACTTTTAACCTCCTATAATTTTTCAAAAAGTTGTAATTTATCTTTTAGCATTTGTTTTGGAAAATGTCCCTGCTGAATTAACTTTTATACGCAAGGCAAAAAATAACCAAAAGGTAATTTCATTAGTTCATTAGGATCCTCATCTAAATTTACATGATTTTCAAGATTAGTAGAAGTAGAAGCACGATTTAAATTGATCGGCTTTAAACCAGCACTACGGAACTCCGTAACCTCTAAACTCTCGGCTTGTTGATGGAGAATCGGACTAAGGGTCATGGTGTTCACATAATGGTTGATCCGATCATATATCGACTCATATTCGCTTTTCTCCACATCTTCTAAAGATATCTTGTACTGAAGTTTCTTCTATTTTGTAATCATTATCTCATCTTCAGAACTTTCTTCATCATCAATATTGATGGTCGTCCTAGTCCGTTCAATGAGCATGTTGGTTCTTCCTCGTCCAAGTCCTTGGACTTGACCTCAGGTACGTGAACTAAAAGAGACACCCACAACCTTGTTGCAAAAAGGTGGTGGAAGATCGCTGAAGTGGAGTTGAATGGCCTCCTCTTTTGTGATTCTTCTGAATCTTCACTCTTTTTTGTCATAATTTCATGAGAGAACATAGGTTTCTTTAGAGGTGTGTAATAGGCGGCATCTATATGAATGTCAACTTCATGCCCTGAAAACAGTTGTAAATCTTCCTTAATGCAATGTTCTTGTCCTTCCCTGTAGTATTTAATGCATTTGTGTAGAGACGACAAAACCATGTTGTGCTCGTTAATCCATGGTCGACCCAGTAAAGCATTAGAAGTGGTCTCGATGTTGGTGAAATGAAACTTAACGGTCGTTAATAATTCTCCAATTTTCATAAGTAATGTAATTGATCCAAGAGCTCTCTCTCTCCCTTATGGTTGAATCCTCTTAGCATCATTTTATTAGCCGTAAGCTCCCGAGCTTCAATGTCCAAATAGGCCAGTGTCCATAGACTCATCAAGTTGAGGGATGCTCTAGGATCTACCAAAACTTTAGACAACACAAATCTGCCGATGTTAACGGAGATATTGAGTGAATGGTCAAGGTTGGTGGTACCGAATAGCGAGTCCTCATCTGTAAAGGTTACCCCAGAATATTCTTTCAACGAGCAAACTTCATCTTAGGATGTGTTGACCAACTGAGCTAAACAGATTTATGGGTCAAGTAAAGCTGTAACTAGAGACTCTCTCATCTCCCTTAACAGAATTAGAGCATCGTAGATGCTTTGTTTGACTGACAACTTCCTAAGATGAGCTAGCATGTTGTAATACACTTTGTATGATCCGCCAATTTTCTCTTGGTTATGTGGTTATTCAACCAACAAAGGTGGAGGTAGCTCTTCTCGAGTTACTATTTTCTTTCCTTTATCTCTTGAAGATGTTCTAAGGGGTAATACTCTCCCACTCCTTAAGTTCACTTCTATAATTTCCTCTTCTTAAGATATCATTATGGAATCTTCTAGTGTTTCTTCTTTGTCGGAAAGATCTAAGTTGATGGCCAGTGGTGCACCGTTGTGCTCGAGGATTGGTTCCTCACTCCTAACACTGTTGTAAGCAGTATTGTCAATGTTTTCTTCATTCTTGTTAGTAAGTTCATCAGACTCAAGTACGATTTGAAGATCAATTTGGGAATTGAGATCAAATTTAGATTGGTCATAATCAATTACATTATCACCAAAAATAGTTAAAATGTAGCCTGAATCATAATCATTATATTTATACGACCCCAGAGGGGTAAAAATATATTCATATAAGGTCAGGGGTTCGAGGATTTTCTTCCCCAAATCCGAGACAACTAATCTAGCAGAGGCAGCCCCTATCCTGCCCCCACGTGCTATCGGTCTTCATGGTGGTGTTCTTCTTTTTCTTCTTTGACGGTGATAGATCTTCAAGCAAAATCTTCATCTCAAGCTTAGCACGCTGAAGACTCTGATTGGAGGCTTGTCTTGAAGCATTCTGAATTTGGTTTAATACTTTCTTGGATGATTTTCTCCAGACTGTACTCCATCCATCTTTTCCAGTATATGGGTCAATCAGAGAGATTGGCTCAGCTGAAATAATATTGTATAGAACTTTTTTTAGGTTCTTTTAAATATTCTTTCGGGATTGTTATAGTTCCTTCTTTAAGTTTTTTTCGAGCCAATCCTTGAAGATGAAATAATCTTC
The DNA here is from genome assembly GCA_003013225.1 of Phalaenopsis aphrodite. NCBI lineage: Eukaryota > Viridiplantae > Streptophyta > Magnoliopsida > Asparagales > Orchidaceae > Phalaenopsis > Phalaenopsis aphrodite. Next base: position 216,580 of record NEWO01000709.1, read on the forward strand.
TATAGTGTGTCCAAGCAATCTATGATATGGACAATAATTTGGTTGATCCTTCTTGTCGACCTCTTTGGGTTTCTTTGGATCTGGTAATCAGAACTCAGGCTTCTTCATCAAACTTTTGAACATTTTGGATATTGCTTCATCTTTGAAGGAATACACCACTTTCTATCATTCTACCAAATAAATTCTCTTATTCTCTGCTTGGTATGATCTGCCCTAAAACGATCGCTGGCTAGACTGTCTATACTATTGTGTCTGTAGCTAAGGATGCTGTGATGACAACTGTCGAGAATTTTTAAGCATGCTTTCCTTTATCAACCGTTTTCACTATTCTAGATTTCTTTTCAAATACTTTGGTCATCTTAAACTTCTCAAACTTCTCATGAGAATGCATATGTTCGACTTCTTCTAGAAGATTACTAGCTTTCCTGAATAGCTTCTCAAAAGATTTAATGGTGAGTCCCTTGAGCATGAAAGATACTGGTCCATGGATGCTCTTGAGTAATTTCTCAATCTCTTGATGTTCCTGTAGCTAAGTTTCACACTTCATGCTTAGGTTTCTCCACCTCAAAAAGTGGTCCACTAAAGTCTCGTTGGGATTCTGCTTCTTTATTACAAGATCTCTAATAGACACATGATGCTACACTCCAACAATCTCTTCACAAACAATTTTTCTAACTCGGTAAATGTCTTAATAAATCTATTGGGTAATTTGAAATATCAAACAAAAGCAATCCCTTACAAGCCGCTGACAAACTGTCAGAAGAGAAAAGCTTTGTTACCTCTAGTATTACTACAACTGGCTCGAAAATGTGCTATATGTTGTCCGGGATTTCAATTCTCATCAAATAGATTAAAGTTTTGTGACACAAAACCATTAGGGTAGGGTACAACATCAAACTCCTCCGGGTAAGGTCTACCATTCAAAATCAATGCAGCACCCTTAAATTGGGCTAAGGCCTCTTTAACTTGCTCGACCATTTGCTTAAATTCTTTTTCTGGCATGGAACTTGATGGAGAATCCTTCTTCTGTTGCTTATCTCTATTTGCTGAGGCAACTTCTATCCTTTCATCTGTAATGTGTATAATCTCCAGTTGATTGACTTTTAGAGAGGCTAACTGTGGGGGTTGAGACTATTCTTGAACTGTGTCCATGAAAATCATAGCAACGGCTATCTCTTCCATTATTTTCTCCATTTGTATGATTTGTTCATCCCTTAAGAAAACAAACCTACGTAGCTCATCTACGGTGTTCTCTTAGATGAGAGGTTTACCGTCCCAGGCAGATGCAGTGTCTCTGATCTCGCTGACATGGATATCCAAGAAATCTTCCGCGAGGTAATCATTAAAGTCAAAATCTTCATCATGATCAATGGAAACTCCATGTTCTCGGGCTTACTCGAAAATCTTGACCCTGAGCATTTCAATATTCCCTTCAATTATATATTTTTGTAGCATCTTGAGATCTGGGGTAATTTGCTGGACATCCTCCACTTATTTCTCCATCTCGTTAGCAATTGCTACAACAATGTCAAATACTTTGGACCCTGTCTTCATTCCATGATCTTGCCCTGCAGGCTTGCTGGACCGTATTGGTACGGCAACCTTGGCTATCCATACCATTTTCTTTGACGATGATGTCTTGAGATGGAGTGTCTCGCTAGGGACATCAGCATGTCGAAGAGAAGTATGCTCCACATGATGTGGACTATATACGGTACTGGGTAGCCTCTTTATCTTTTCGTTTTGAGTTTTAAGAATATTCTTATGACTAGTGATCAGTAGAATTCTTGGAACCAAATGCAACTTAACTAGTCGACGTCCTGTGGGTCTAGTGGTAGTAGAATCAGTAGAAACAATGGTGGTATCAACTCTACTCCTCAGGCGGAACTAGAAGAGAATACGAGCAGGCAAGGCCTCAGTTGATTTCCGGGAGCGTTTGACATCCTTTAAATTTTCTTTCCTCATGAGACGGGATACTGCACATCTACTCATTTGAGTAGTTCACCAACTGAACATCCTTCTTTGGCAGCTAGTCTTTGGAAAACTAAACTGACTCGAGTGATAAGTGATCAAATTTTTTTTGTAATCGACAAATACAAGAATTTGATGACGCTACTAAAAGATTTAATTTCCAGCAACTGTGTCCAAAGAATTGATCGTGACTTTATAGATGTGTCTGATTTGGTTAAGATGTATAATTATAGTATTTAATAATGTTAAAGTTGAATTTACGCAAGTATACGTATCGCTCAACTATTATAGGGCTCTAATGAACTCCTAGATATCGATCCCAGAGGGAGTTATTTTGAATTACAGACTAAGACTTTAGAAAAGTAAGACTTTAATCACAACAATAACGTTCAATATGCTTATCTGTCACTAATAGGCAATTGAAATAAATAGATAATTTTAATAACTAATAAATAACTAATGATAGAAAGTAGGGTGTAATTGTGATATTCAATATATAAGAAAGCATCCTTCTCCTTGTCAAGAAATTATAGTGAATGCATAAAATGAAGTAGTTCAATTTATATTGTGTCAAATAGGAGCATACATATTCTTTACCCTTCGGTATAGGCATAAGGAACATTAACTAATCTTATGCTTAGTTATTGATTCTGTGGCTAGGCTGGGAGGATACCGACTCTCACTTTGGAGCTCCCACGTTCCCCTCACCTGAGGGCTAACATCTACACATCAGCACCTAAACGATAGAACCGAATTGGGAATTTACTCTGTCACTCTAAAATCTCCAATTCTCACCCGACAATAATATTTCCCTATTTTATTGCACCCAACTTCCAAGGGCTTTGACCTCCCTGAATCTTGGATGTAACCTTCACTTAGTTGTAAAACCTAACATATTTTAATAAATCAATTGGCCAGATTGAAAGTAAATTAAGATCTAAGTGAAAAGATCATCACAATTTCTTAAACATTTTCATGGCTTCACCAATTCAAATCACCATTTCACAAATCTCTAGCCAAGGAGAAAGACAGAAAACTACTAAGAACTCAT
>NEWO01000709.1:231277-256804 GCA_003013225.1 Phalaenopsis aphrodite
TGGATTCACCAATTCCAATCACCATTTCACAAATCTCGAGACAAGGAGAAAGACAGAGAAAACTACTTAGAACTCATGGGGAAAACACAACAAAACTGAGAATTTATGTATAAAATCAAAGTCATACAAACTACAACAAGTAAATAACTTATCTCTAATTTCTCCCCAAGAAGACTGCTTGAAGTTCCTCTGAATCTCTTCCTTTCCTTACAGCACACAGAATTCTTCTTCGAAGTAGCAAGGAGGAAGAAATCTCTCACTTTCCCTCCACTCTTACAATCTCTTGAAGAATTCCTCACAGTTGTTACACTCTAATGGAAATTCTATATACTAATGGTAACATCGAAGGTCTCTAGCACACTTTAGACTCCTTAGACTTCTTCTATTTTCGGCTAAAATGTTCTTTTAAAGTTGTAGATGAGCTTTTCCAAGAGTTGCCTAAGCATCCCTTCAAAATTTGGCGTTATCCAAAGCTTGCGTAGGCATAACCATCGATCTCGTTGTCGGCGACCTCGAGGGCACCGTCAGTGGGCTTCTAGATAGTTTTTATCCTGTAGTCTCGAGAAAATCTCGTCGTTGGCGGCGTCGAGGGCGTTGTCGGCTACCTAGTTCAAATCTTCACATTTTGGTCCTTTCTACTCCAAATTCGCTCCTTTTTGCATCTTTTTGCTCCAATGACCCTAATTCATCATTCATGCAACAAAACATCAAAAATACCTTTCTTTATAGTGCAATATTATCAAAAACAGTATAAAATAGATATGAAAATCTCAACATATTTTCCTTTGGTCAATAAGAGCGAGATTCTTCCTCTCCCCACTATGTCCATGAGGTATCAGTAATGTAGCACCAATCTTTTGGATACTTTCACACCCTTTAATATCCATTAAGGGATAGAATCTACTCTCTTGCAGAAGTGGATAAGTTTTCAGTAATTCTGACTCCTTATGGTGTGGAACTTCATCAACAGGTACCTCCTTAGAAATCTGGGCTTTAGTAGCCATCTAAATCTTCTTATTGTGGTATCTCCTTTGTGTTCGGGTTAACAATGCAGTCCTCAAACTCAACCCAATTTAAACACTGATGATGGGACAACCAATCCTTCAGTCGGGTTTTCAACGATCATAACTACCTTTCCCTTAGAAGAAACGAGAATAGCTGACTTAGTAGATGTCATGGTGGCAGTAGTCTTGACTTTCTTAAAAGAAAGGAAGTCCTTAGAGAAGTTCAGGTTAAGTTCAACAGATGGTCCCTTGACCTCTGGAGCGGCTACTTTCGTTATGACAAACGGGGCTTTCCCGAGAACAACCTCGAGATCTTCAAATCTGCTCCGAACTTGATGGTGGGAACGACATTACAGGCACTGAGGCTCATCGGCAAGTTGTAAGAAAAGTTGAGCGTTAGGAATGCCATTGTAGTAACTTCAAAAAATAAAGCTCTAGGGGTTAGCTATTTGGGCAATATCTCATAATCTTAGTGCGAGCACTACAAATTAATAGAGGTCGATCTGCAGACCAAGTAAGTTTTTATTTAATTTATGGAGATTTTAAGATTTTAATAAAAATAGTTTGAAAGTAGAAATATTTAATTAATATGAGGAAAATTANTATGGAGATTTTAAGATTTTAATAAAAATAGTTTGAAAGTAGAAATATTTAATTAATATGAGGAAAATTAAAGAGCAAGTGTAATGATACACCACAATATATAGTATTTTTAGACGCATTTTTATACCTATTTTTGAGATATTGCACTTTAATGGAAGGTATTTGTGTGTTTTTCTTTCAGGTACAGATAAAAATGTGAAAAATGATCAAATTTGGAGAAAATAGGAGAAAATTGAGCAAGGGTGTTTTGGCACCTAAGAGTCAGATCCGACGCTTAGGCACCAGTTAAACAGAGAAGGCTGCGCTTAAGCGCCAGAGGCCCTGCACTTAAGTGCCAATGGCAGTTATTGGATGAGAAAATTTGATTTTTGCAAATTTTGAAGAGGTTTTTGAGGCACCCATTGACTTAATAGGTGATTACAACCACCATTGATGAAAATTATTGCGAAAGGAGGCCTCTCTTGGAGAAATACATCGAATCAAGAAATATTTCTAAGAGATACCAATGCACCTTTTGGAGATTTATAAAAGAATGAAGATTGAGTCTTTGAAAGTGTGCTTGAAAAGAGAAAGTTTTGAAAGTTCTTCAATTGAGGAGTTAGTTCGGAAAGATTTTCAGGCAGCACATATTTATTTTATCCTTTTTATTTTAATTTTTATATTAAGATTTTTGTAAAAGAGAAGAGATTCAAATGAACTTCAAAAGTATAGTAGAGGACTTGAGATAAGTTTTTATCATTTATTTTAGATGGCTTTTGGTTTTAATTGAGACTTGTTGTTGGTTTAACAATAACTTCTACTTTTAAACTAAAGTGTGGTTTTGTTTTCTCCATGGATTCTACATTGTTTTCTTTGTCTCTCTTCTTAAAATGATAAGTAATTAAGTGTTGGATGGAAGTTGTGGAGAGTATTGATTCTTAATGTTGGAAGAAGCTGTGATGATTTAAATCCATGCACTTCATTTACTTCTTGATTTGGCCAATCTAGAGGTTAAAATTTGTTGTGAGAACATGTAAGAATTGAGCTGGCATTGTCTCAGTCAACAATTGGAAAGAATCACATGAGGTTATATGAATGAGAATGTAGTTCATGCGATTGAATGAAAAGAAATAAGAAAATATTCATTGAAGGGTGTAGAGTTTGAGGACTTTATGGTGTCAAGTTAGCCCACAGGTGGAGGGATTCGAGGGAACTCTAGAGTGAGAGCTAGTAACTTCCCTGCCTAGCCGGTCTTCAGAACTATTTAAACTTTAAATTGCCTAATGTTCTTTATAGCATCTTTAGTAAGGGTAAAGAATATTATTGCTCCTATTTGACACAACACAATTTGTATACTTCCACAACAAAATTCATATTACTTATTACTGATTCATGATAAGAAGAAAGATATTTTTCATCTTTAGTGCTTTTCTTCTTCAAATACTCTAGTTATCTTTTTAAAATGTTATTGTTCTATCAAAATATTAAAAATACCAAAAATATTTAAAATTTCATTACTGCAAGAATCATCTTTAATTTAAATAATTAGTTCATAAAAGTGCATATTGCATAATTTCCCTATGGGTTTGATATTCACCTCTTGTTAAAAAAGCCATATGTTACATGATAACGATACGTATACTTGCATACTATCCCAATATATATAAATTAAAATTTAAATTCTTATTTTTCTTCAGGATCAAGTTTTGGTTTTGTTGGAAAATAAGGAAATATATAAGAAAAATATAATCAAAATTATAGTTATATTGTTACACATAAGTAGTAAGTTGGGATAAAGTTTTTAGCGTTGTTACCGGGGAGAAATTGATTTTAAAAGTAAATTTCTATTTTTAGAAAGTTTTATTTAAATTTTAAAATTTATTGTATCTTATTTTGAGTGTGTTTATTTTTATTTTATTATATGTTAGGGTATGCGTAGTTCAAGTTCTGAAGGACTAGTGCCCTAGGATTCTGAATTAGAGAGAACTATTAGAAAAATAAAAAAAACCAAAAAAATTAAAGATCTTGAAAAATCTAAAAAATTTACAGAAATGGCAGACCAGAATGATCATCATGTTGAAATTCATCAAGAGTTTAGATCTTTAAGAGATTATGTCAGCCCTACAGTAGATGAACTTCATTGTAGTTTTCAAAAACCTACTGTAGTGGCTAATTCATTTGAGCTTAAACCTATTATTATCTAAATGGTATCAAATAATCAGTTTGGGGGATCACCAACTAAAGATCCAAATTTACATCTTGCCAAACTTCTAGAATTGTGCACTACATTTTAATACGATGATGTATCTAATGATGCCATAAGACTTAGGTTATTTCATTTCTCACTGAGGGATAAAGCTGAGAGGTGGTTGAATTTGTTAGCACCTAGATCTATCAGAACTTGGGGTGATTTAGCACAAAAATTCCTTGCTAAATATTTCCCACTATAAAAAATTGCGAAGCTTCGAAATGATATTACATATTTTAATCAGTTTGAAGGGGGAATATATTTCTGAAGCATGGGAATGATTCAAAGAACTCTTAATAAAGTGTCCACACCATGCTATATCATATTGGTTAATAATTCAAACTTTTTATAATGAATTAGTTGGATCTCTTAAATCAATTATCGATGTCGCTGCTTGTGGTTCATTGATGTCAAAACCACTTCATGATGCTTATGCTTTAATTAAAGAAATGGCTACTAAAAAATTTCAATGGTCTTTTGAGAGGGTGAATCCTAAGAAAGTAGCCAATATTCATGAAATTGGTGTATTTACCATGTTTGCAAATCAAGTTGCTGCAATTTCAAGGGAGTTAGACAAATTTGGAATGAATTTTTCTCAACCAATTTACATGATTGAAGAGAATTCATTAGGCCAAATTTTAGATTCTCAAGCATCATTAGAGACTTTGAATGCCTTAAATAATAAACAGAATAACCCATATTCAAATTGTTATAACCCATGTTGGAAGAATCATCCAACTTTAACTAGAATTATAATTCAAATGGTAATAATTAGCAATGGGGGATTAACCAAGTAGACCCATTCGAAAACTGGAACAACCAAGGGAATAATAATTTTAGATCTACTTACCATCCAGGTTTCAACAGTAATACACAATTTAAGGAGAAGAAGTTATTTATAGAAGAAGTGGTGTTACAAATGGGAAATCAATTACAAAGTCAAGGATCTACAATTAGAAATATTGAGAATCAACTTGGGCAAATTGCAAATTCATTAAGTAATAGATCCCAAGGAACTCTTCCTAGTAATGTTGAATCAAATCCAAAAGGCTAGAATAATAAGCAAGTAAAAGCTGTTCAACTTAGAAGTGGAAGAGAGTTGGAAGGTAGGGTTCAAAAAGAAGTTGATATAGAGAGAAAAGAAATTGAAGAATCAAAAGAGGACGCTCGAAAAGATTCTAAAAGATCGATTTCTCCGCTGAAAATTGATTTGGAAAAACAACCACCTCCATTTCCTCAAAGACTTAGTCAGCAGAAGTTGGATAAGCAATTTTCGAAATTTCTAGAAATATTTAAGAAGCTTACAATTAATATTTCATTTGCTGAAGATTTAGAACAAATGTCGAGCTATGTAAAGTTTATGAAGGATTTTCTCAACATAAAAAGAAAGTTTGAAGATAATGAGACTGTTCCGCTTAGTGAGGAGTGCAGTGTGATAATTCTGAAGAAACTTCCTGAAAAGCTTAAATATCCTAGTAGCTTTACAATTTCATGTGCAATATGAGACAAATTTTATGGGAAAGATTTATGTCATTTAGGTGTAAGAATTAACATTATTTCATTATCACTATTTTAAAAACTGAGATTAGGAGAAATAACCCTACTACTGTAACTCTGTAGTTAGCAGATCATTCAATAGCATACCCTAAAGGAGTTATAGAAGATGTCATATTGAAAGTGGATCAATTTATCTTTCTTGTTGATTTAATTGTGCTAGATATGGAGGAAGATAAAGAGATACCTATCTTTTTAAGGAGACCTTTTCTAGCCATTGGATGAGCAATGATAGATGTGCAGATAGGGGAATTAATAATGCACGTTAATGATCAAACTGTTACTTTTAACCTTTCAAGATCAATGAAATACCCTACAAAAGGTAAAGATGATGAATGTTTTAGAATGGATGTTATAAGATATCTAAGTGAATGCCATTTCAAAATGAGTTATGAAGAAAATTCTAAAGTCCAAGATTTGGAACACGAGCAAGAAGATGAATTAACTCAATGTGAAGATCTTCTTAAGGAATATTAAAACTATGTTGGAGAAAGTTTTAAAATTTTGAACACGATAGACAAAGATATATCATTTTGTCCATCTATTGAAAAACCTCCAGAACTTGAGTCAAAGTTACTTCCTGATCATTTAAAATATGCCTTTTTAGTAGATTCCTCTTCTTTACCTGTTATAATTTCCTCAAAATTAATAATGGAAGAAGAAGAAAGGTTGATAAAAATTCTGAAAAATTTTAACAAAGCCTTTGGATGGATAATTGCTGATATTAAAGGAATCTGTCATTTAATTTGTATGCATAGAATTCATATGGAAGATAACTACAAACCCATGGCTGATCCTCAAAGGAGACTGAATCCTATTATGAAAGAAGTTGTAAATAAAGAAATTTTAAAATGGTTAGAAGCTGTAATTATTTACCCTATTTCATATAGTGCATGAGTTAGTCCAATTCACTATGTTCCTAAGAAAAGAGGAGTAACTGTAGCTGTGAAGGAAAATAATAAGTTAATACCCACTAGACAAGTTATAGGGTGGCGAATATGCATTGATTATAAAAAATTAAATCTTGCTACTAGGAGAGATCATTTTCCATTACCCTTTCTAGATCAAATGCTGGATAGACTAGCTGGGCATAAATACTTTTGTTTACTGGATGGATATACTAGTTATCACCGAATTTAAATATCTCTTGAGGATCAAGAGAAAATAGCTTTTACCAGTCCTTATGGTACTTTTTCTTTTAGAAGGATGTCATTTGGTTTATGTAATGCCCCTGCTACATTTCAAATATGTATGATGGAATTTTTTTTTTAATTTAATTGAAAAAGGGATTGAAGTATTCATAGATGATTTTTCAGTGTTTGGAAATTCGTTTGACTCATGTTTAGAAAATTTATTTAAAGTTCTTAAGCACTGTGAAGAAACAAATTTAGTCCTTAATTGGAAAAAATGTCAATTTATGGTAGCAGGAGGAATTGTATTAAGTAATCAAATATTAGAAAATGGTTTGGAAGTAGATCCTGCTAAAATTCAAGTGATAACTAATTTACCTCATCCAATAAATGTAAGGGATATTAGGAGTTTTTTAGGACATGCTGGAATCTACAGATGATACATTAAAGATTTTTCAAAGATTGCTAAGCATTTATGCCATTGACTGGAGAAAGATGCAATTTTCAATTTTGATGAGGAATGCCTAAAAGCTTTTATGTTATTAAAAGAAAAATTAATCACTGCACTAATTATAGTTTCACCAGACTGGGGAAAACCTTTTAAATTGATGTGTGATCCTAGTGATTATGCTATTGGAGCTATTTAAGTAGAAAGATATAATATAATTTTCAATGTTTTTTATTATGTAGTAAAATTCTTAATGAAACACAAATTAATTATACAACTACTGAAAAAGAGTTATTAGCAATAGTATTTGTTTTTTATAAATTTAGATTATATTTGATTGGAACTCATTATATAGTGCATACATATCATTATGCTATTTAGTATTTAATGATAAAGAAGGATGCTAAACCTAGACTTGTAAGATGTATTGTTATTTTGCAAGAATTTGATTTTGAAGTAGTAGATCAGAAGGGGATTGAAAAACAAATTGCTGATCATTTCTCCAGGCTTGAGCTAGAAAGACCACTCTATTTTGAAAAAAAAATTAATGAACATTTTCCAGATGAAAAATTGTTCACTACTAATAAGTGGCGTGTTCAGTGGTATGTTAACAATGTAAACTTTATTGTTAGTGATATTGTACCCTATAAAATGACATGCCAACAGAAGAAGAAATTTATTTCGAAGCTAGGACTTATTTTTGGGATGCCCCATTTTTATATAAACAAAGAAGGATCTGATTATTCGAAGATGTGTACCATTATAAGAAACTTATGAGATTATCCAAAAATTTCATAATTCAAATATTAGGGGACATTTTGGGGTTGATAAAACATTATACAAAATTTTACAATCCAGTTTTAGTTGGCCTACAATTTTTAGAGATTTTAATGCTTATAGCAAAACTTGTGATCGATGTCAAGGAGTAGGCAGTATTTTTAAAAGTAATGAGATGCCCCTAAATTATATGCTAGAAGTTGAAATATTTAATGTTTGGGTATTAGATTTCATGGGACCATTTATACCATCTTTTAGAAATTTATATATTTTGTTAGTAGTGAGTTATTTATCTAAATGTATAGAAGTTGTTGCTTTACCCCGATGTGATGCTTAAAGCATTGTAAAATTTTTTAAAACGAACATATTTTCTAGATTTTGGATGTCAAGAGTTATCATTATTGATGGGGGAAGTCATTTCATAAATTCCATAATGAAAAAACTATTAAAGAAATATCATATAAATAATAGGATTGCTACTGCTTATCATCCTCAGATAAGTGGTTTGGTTGAATTATCCAATCGAAAAATTAAAAGAGTAATGGAAAAATCTGTGAATCCAACAAAAATGGATTGGTCAGTCAAACTTGACTATACTTTGTGAGCTTATAGGACTGCATACAAAACTCTTATAGGAATGTCCCCATATAGGCTAGTATTTGGGAAAGCTTATGACTTACCAGTTAAATTTGAGCATAAAGCATATTGGATGATTAAAGAGTTCAGTCATAATTTGAAAGATGCTGGTAAGAAAAGATTATTACAATTAAATGAGCTGGAAGAGATAAGGAATGAATCATATGAGAGTGCTAAGATTTACAAAGAAAAGTTGAAGATGTGACATGATCAAAGGATTCTTACTAAAATTTTCAGCCAGGGCAACAAGTTTTGCTATGTAATGCAAGGTTAAGATTTTTTTCAGACAAACTTAAGTTAAGGTGGATGGGCCCATTTATTATGATAAAATTTTATCCTTATGAAGCTGTGGATATTAAAGTTCCTAAGTCTTAGAAAATATTTAAAGTTAATGGACATAGGATGAAACCTTATTTTATAGAGGATCAACATAAGTTTAATGATGGATTGATGTTGGGTCAACCAGAATAAGCTCTGGTTACGTCGGGCTCACAACATAAAACCAAGCTTCAATGAAGAAAAATCTTTGGATATTGCATGGAAAGTTTTGTTTGTGCTTTTGGAAGTTTAGTTTACTAGTTTAAACTTGATTTTTAAAGATATGTTTGAAATTAATAAAATTTGTAGAATGACACCAAGAATGAAGAGGTGCAAAGGAAAGATCCCTATCGATTTGAGTAAATTTGTTAGTTCGAAGGCTCAAGATTGGTACGGTGAAGCGTTACAATCATGAAAATTGATGCAAGAGCATTGTTTTAAGAATCCAGGAGGAGAAGTGGAAGATCTGATTGTTCGCCGATAGTGGGAACAATTATGTTGTTTTTTTGCTGTTGTCATTATTTCTATTGTTAGGGAGTTCAATGCTAACCTCCCTAAGGCTGAAGATGATAGAGTTATGGTTTGAGGAAAGTTGGTATCTTTTTCACAGGAGGTAATCATCTTGTTTTATCATCTCCCACCTGATACGTTATGTTTTTATGCAAATTATAGTCCAACTGAGGCAGAGCTAGACGAGATTATTTCTTATTTGACTATTGGGAGAGAAATTTGGAAAATCACTACTGAAAGAAGAGTCAATTTTCCAACTTCAAAGTTATGTGTACCTTCAAAGGCCTGGCACTATTTTATTTCTGCTCGTTTCCTTCCAACAAATGCTCTCAGTGAAGTTACAAGAAAGAGAGAGCGACGTTAAATTATTGTATTTAGGAAGTAAAGCTCATCAACATTGGAGCTTTGATTTATCAGACTATCATCAGTTCTGCCACAGCTGTTACTACTACAGGTCTGGGATTTACTTCCTTGATCTTTTTTTAGTGTGAGTAGGCTAAAGTTAAATATGATAGCTAGGAAGAAGTATTTTTTACCCCTAAAACCCATCATTAAGGTGAATGTGAAGAATTATTTTGAGCATTCTATTTTTGGCTCGAGAGAAATATTTTCTAGGAGTTATGGAATGGAGATGTCTGTTGCTTCTACCTCTGCTGCTTCTACATCTAGACTAGTTACCGCACGTGCTTCTGCATCTAAAGGTGAGTCTACTGAGACCCGAGACGCATTACTACAGAAAATGATGGAAAATATTAATTTAACCGCTGATAAAGTTTAGAATTTAGAGCGTTTTGCAGATCATACTGATAAATATAATAGGAGAAAGAATGATTATGAAGAGAAATTCCACTCGTCTCTAGAGAGCCTAATTAGAGGTCCCCCAAAAGTATAATTTCCTCTATCCTCGATATCCTGATTATGATTCTGCAGAAAAATGATATAGGGGTGATTCAGAAGATGGGGAGTAGGACTGAGACATTTTTATGTTTGTATTATGTTGAGGACTATGTGGTTTTGGTGCTGCTACATTTGCATCTGTGTTGATTTAGATTATGTGTTGTGTTTTGGATTTTTTTTTTATTGTTGTTGTGATGTTTGTGTTAGTTAATATTTTGTTTTTAACTTCTAGGGTAGTAACTATTGTGAGTTTTGTGTTTTAGTTAGTTTAGAACTTTACTTAATTCTATGTCTTTTGAAAAGATTAAAAATCTTGCTAACTTAGATCTTAAATTTAATACTAAAAAACTGCTACCATCTATATTTCTTTATCATGTTTGTGAGTCTGTTTTTATATTTAGATTGAGAAGTCAAAGTTAGTGTGTTAGTTTGCTTTTATGTTTATACCCACTGCCTAGAAGTCTATTGAATCTCTACATGTTGAATTGAAAGAAAAATATTAAAAATTTTGAAAAAATTTAATTTTGCTCCTATTTTTTTAGTTTTTCTACTTGTATCATTAGGGTTTAAAAATTCTTGTTAGCATATTATTTTAAATTTTCATTCCTGCTTATATATATCTGATGTAAAATGTTTAGTGTTTTAAAAATTTAAATTTAGTGGGGATAAAAATATTTTCAAAACTGGAATTTTATTTGTTCTCAAATATGCTACAAGTGAATTTGATTTGAAAAGAAAAAAATGATTATGTACATGAAGTTATATAAGGAAAGTAAAATTTGATTTTAAAAATGAGTATGAAAATTTAGTTGAAATTTTTAGTAATGAAGAAAAACTTTAAGTTAAAAGTTTTTAGTGTAGAAAATGTTTAATATAGTGTAACTATCTTTAGTAAGAAAAAGTGTATTTTTGAAAAATTTAGATAATATATACTTTTATTTTTCATATTTAAATTTCGTTTATTAAAATAATTTTCAAAACTACTATTATATTTATAAGTAAAAGACTTATATCAAGACTTCGCTTTAGGAAAGGAGAAGTGGAATTCCAAATTATTATAGTAATCCTTACCTGAAAAAGAAAAGGAAAAGAAAAAAAAAGACAGGAAAACAAAAGAAGAGAAGAAAAATAAAACAAAAAAGAGAAAAAAATTAAGGTGGAGAAGTTTGAGGATTAGTGCCTAATCATAAATTTGTCCACAGTTGATCTTTTTGAAGTATAAGACTTGAGACTCTTAAGCTAAGGGATATAATATAGTAAGTAAAATTATTTAAAATAAAAATTTTTAAGTAGAGAAAATAGAAGGACTAAATTCTAAATTTAGAAAATCTACAATATTTCTGAATTAGATAGGAACTCATATTTTCATCTTTCTTAACATTAAGAATTTCTAAACTTTAAGTTGGTCTCAATTACTAAATATTTTTTCTAAATTGGACTACTATATTCCTAAATCTAAATTTTAGTAACTCCTAAAGAAACTCATATACATATCATACTTATATAGTTTTTAAAGATTAAAGTGTCACTTGAGGACAAGTAACATTTTAATTTTGGAGGATTTTGACACATCTAAAATATATAGTGTTTTTAGATGCATTTTTGTGCCTATTTTTAAAATATTATGCTTTAATGGAAGGTTTTTGTGTGTTTTTCTTTCAGGTACATGTAAAAATGTGAAAAATGCTTAAAGCAGTAAAAAGGATAAAATTTGGAGCAAATAGGAGAAAATTGGGCAAGAGTGTTTTAGCACCTAAGTGCCAAATCCGGCACTTACGCACTAGTTAAACAGAGAAGGTTGCACCTAAGCGCCAGAGGCCTTGAGCTTAAGCGCCAATGGTAGTTATTGGATGAGTAAATTTGGTTTTTACAAATTTTGAAGAGGTTTTTTTAGGTACCCATTGGCTTAATAGGTGGTTACAACCACTATGGACAAAAAGTATTGCGAAAGGAGGCTTCTCTTGGAGAAATACATTAAGTCAAGACATATTTTAAATAGATACCAAGGAACCTTTTAGAGATTTATAAAAGAATGAAGATTGAGTCTTTAAAAGTGTGCTTGATAAGAGAAAGTTTTGAATGTTTTTGAATTGGGGAGTTAGTTCGGAGAGATTTTCAGGCACCACATATTTATTTTATCTTTTTTATTTTAGTTTTTATATTGAGAATGTTGTAAAAGAGAAGAGATTCAAAGGAACTTCAAGAGTTTGGTGGAGGACTTGAGATAAGTTTTTATCTTTTATTTTAGGCTACTTTAGCTTTTAATTGAGACTTGCTGTTGGCTTAAAAATGATTTCTACTTTTAAACTAAAGTGTGGTTTTATTTTCTCCATGGATTCTGAATAGTTCTTCTTATCTTTCTTCTTAAAATGATAAGTAATTAAGTTTTGGACGGAAGTTGTGAGGAGTATTGATCTTTAATGTTGGTAGAAGTTATGATGATCTAAATCCATGGACTTCATTTACTTTTTGATTTGGCCATTCCAGATGTTAAAATTTGTTGTGAGAACATGTAAGAATATGGCTAGTATTGTCTCAGTCAACAATTAGAAAGAATCACATGAGGTTGTATGAATAAGAAATGTAGTTCATATGATTGAGTGCAAATAAATAGAGAAATATTCATTGAAGGGTGTAGAGTTAATGGACTTTAAAGTGACAGTTAAAGCACCCAACTTGGTTTGTTATTTTAGGTTATGATATGATAGTGTTAGTCCCCAGGTGGAGGGAATTGAGGGAACTCTAGAGTGAGAGCTAGTATCTTCCTTACCTAGTCGGTCTTCAAAACTATTCAAACTTTAAATTAGCCAATTTTCTTTATAGCATCTGTAGTAAGGATGAAAAATACTATTGCTCTGATTTGGCACAACACAATTTGCATAGTTCCACAACAGAATTCCTATTACTTATCACTTATTCATGATAAGAAGAATGATATTTTTCATCTTTAGTGCTTTTCTTCTGCAAATACTCTAGTTATGTTTTTAAATTTTTATTGTTTTATCAAAATATTGAAAATACCAAAAATATTTAAATTTTCATTACTACAAGAATCATCTTTAGTTTAAATAATTATCTTTTGAAAGATAAAAAGTTTCTAAAAGTGCATATTGCATAATCTCCTTGTGGGTTTGTTATTCAGGTCTTAATTAAAAAGTCCTATATTACATGATAACGATATGTATACTTGCGTAGTATCCCAATATATAAAAATTAAATATTAAATTCATATTTTTCTTCAGGATCAAGTCTTTAGCTATGTTGCAAAATAAAGAAATATAAGTGAAAAATAATCTAGAAATGTTATCTTCAAAGAGGTCAAAAGGATAGGACTTTCCAACGAGATCGAAACATTTATTGTAGGATCCAAAGTAGGAAGAACTAGGGGATGTCCTAGATCTAGAGGGGAACCTCGGTGAATTCTAATGCTACCCTATGGTTTGGCTTCAGTTTAGAGGAGAAATATCTAAATGTTTCAACCTGCCAATTTTATTAGTTAAGACTGACATTTGTGTGAAATGACCACACAGATCGTCTGGAAGATGTAAGAGTTTAGGTAATGACGAATGACAACCTCAGGATACTAAGACAAGTTAGGGCTCATATTGTATAACAAAGCTGTACAAAGGCCTAAAGATAAGTTGACGATTTATGTTGCATTAGACAGACAACCTCAAAATCTATGGCTTGTTATTTAATTCTAATGAAATGTATGCTATTGTAGATCATCTTGCTGTTGAAGATGATCGTGTTGCCCACAATGCTAGCTCCAAGCTCCTCGCCATGACCAGTTTAATTTTTCTAATGTGTCATGTTATAACGTCAAATCATATGTCCCTATTGTTATGGTCATTTAAATAATATGGGGCATATTAAAGTCGATTAGAGAGACACTGGTTAGGATCCTACATTTCCATCATTCTCGTACCACTATTTTCTATTGGATTCACTTAGTTCAAACGAATTTAATAAACTCAACTCAATGAGTTCCATACTTTCATTTAGACCATAAGAAGTCTCGTTAACAACCATAGGTTACCTCCTTTGAGGGATTTCCAATCATCTGATAGAGATGTTTTAATTTAGTTGCAATTGTTGTTTTGTGATGCTTGTGATTAAATTTTGAGTTGTCTTATATTTTGAATGTTGTGGCTGTAAATTTTATCTTAGTTGATTTTATTTTTGGTTTTGGTTTTGGTTTTACAGCTATCCTAGTAGTTTTGGTTTTCATGTAGGTTGAAATCGTTGTTTAACATACAAGTTTTATAAACATAAAAATATAGTGTGGAAAATACAAGAAAAGATGGTAGTGTAAATTGTAAAAGTGTACCTGGCGAGTCTTCTTGTTCCATCACCTGAAAGGTCAGTACTTGCAAGGCATGTACAAAATATTATGAGGAACTTGAATTTCAAGAGTCGGTGAAGGTTTAGCTACCAAACCCCAAGCTATGATTTTATTGGATCTTGGAAGATCCGAGTGGAAAATTCTAAAAAAAATATGACATGTTCAGTTAACTCTCCAAAATATCCAGAAGGTTTTAAAGTGTTGAGGGAATGACCCTAAACTACTTTGAGGCTCTGTTGAATTATTTTAATTTCATTTTGAACTTATCATATTGTTCTATCAATTATCTAAGGTTGAAGTGTGACTTCCCCGTTGCTCAGTGAAACTTAGCAATTTAACTATCCCAATGATAGGATACTTGATTAGTGAATTGATGTTTCATTTAAAAGTTATGTGAGTGGGTGCCCCTAAGGCAAGTCTAGGTTATTTAAGATTATGGTACCCACAATTAAGGTCAGGATTGTAGTGTTTAAAGATTTAAATCACATATCATATTATTTTCTAGATCCGATCAATTGGGTTTAGATATCGAGCATATGTCACTACTAAGCCCTTAACAATCACGATAGATGAAATAGTGATTATCGAAAGTTTGATTTAAATGATGTGTGTCCTTATCAAATGGTCAAACCATCCTCAATTTTGGGCTTAAGAAAAGTAAATTTCCATCTTTCTGACTTAAGCCCATCCCTTAAGAATCGTTCTATCTTTATTAACTTCCAAGTCATGAAGGTTAGGAGGATTATGATATTGTTGGTGTTGTGCAAGGGTGGTGAGTGAGTTTCTATCTTTTAATCCCATTACATTTCAATCACTGAAACATGCTTATTAAGACTAAAATTGCCCATTTTCCCATAGTTAATCCTAAATTTTAATTAAGGCACCAAAGTCTAAAATTACCACTTTGCCGTTGGGGCACTTCACCTCATATCTCTTTAAAGATAACTCAAATGACTTTGAGGGTTTAGAGTGTCATATTCATGAGGTAACTGTAATGTTTAGAGGAGAATATGTCGACTTCTCAAAATTTAATTTAATTTAATTATTTATTTAAACTTTAAAAATAAGATTTTTAGGAATTAATTTTTTTGGCTTCCAAAGATAAGGTTTTTTTTATGAGAAAGTTATTAGAAGTTTCCCTAAGTCAAAGAAATACTTATGCAAAATTTCATTTTCTTTTAAATTAATTTATTATAATTAATTTAGTGGGAAAATGAGGAAAATCCACTTTTAAGCAATAAAAAAATTTGTTTTTAACTTGGAAAAAATTAAGAAAAATATTTTAATGAGTCAAAAGTGATTAGAGAACAACTAGGCACATTTTAAAATATTGACATTTTTGGGATTTTTAATTAATTTAATTATTTTAAATTCAAAAATAAGGCTAAAAAATCAAGTATTTTACCAAAAATAACTTTTATTTTTTCTGGGTGCGCCTCATCACAAGGAACTTAGAAAACTACTTTTTATAATTTTTACAAGTTTATTTAATTTATTATAATTATTTTTGTACAAAAACACAAGTTTCCTTAAAAAATCCATTTGAATACTTGAATTGAATCACATAAGTTTCAAATATTTTCAATGAATAAACATCATTTTTATGAACAATATGCGATTGATTTTGTCAATTTTTTATAAGTATTTAATCTACGTAAATTAATACAAGAAATTTGCATTTAATTAGATATAGAAATTTGTAAGGTAAGCCAAAGCATCAAAATATTTTTCCTATACTTCTCTGACCACAAGAAACCTACCAAAATTATTCTCATAATTTTTCGAATGATATTTTTATTTCTATAATTACAATAAGCCAAAATGGTCACTCTAGATTGAAAATTAGAAATAAAAGTATAGAGATGCTCTGTGACCGTCGAAAAATCAGAGAACACCCCCTCTGTGATGAAGAATGAACCCTAAAAGTTTCAATCTATGGTGAGAAATATTTAATCATGGAGAATTAAAATACCATAGAGGGTATTTAATTCGTTACAAATCATATGTTTGCAAAATAATTTTTCTTTTTAGTCCGAATTATTCTCCTTTGTTCACTGAGCAAGAGGGTATTTCTTTTATTTTTATGATTTTTCTAGAGAAAGATAAGAAATTTTGAAGTTTAGGCAAATAAAATAATTCAAAAATCCCTATTTGTCTAGATATCCAACGTGGTGCCAACTCATTCTATGGCGGCTCTGAACTCACACGAGGCGCGCTCTGATTTGATGCTGCCATCACTTCAGCTACCACGCGGCCCACAGTTCACGCATCATCTGCTCGTACAACATAATCTCTTACGTTGGTTGGATACACGTGCGATCGGACAGCTCTCTGGTGTCATCCCCACGTGACCTAACCCGTAAGCCATTCACACTAAAACCTTAAGATCTTCGTCTAGACTCAACCAAATCAACTGGGGTTTATTTTTAAACCTTCATCCAATCAATACAAAAAAATCTATATGGTTAATCAAGTATGAAATCAAGCTATTACAAATGGAGAATCAAAATAAGCTTGGGCTAGGGTTGATGCTCAATACCTTTGTCTGAGAGGAGGTGATACACCTAAAATACATAGGGTTTTTAGACACCTTTTTATACCTATTTTTGAGATATTGCACTTTAATGGAAGGTATTTTTGTGTTTTTCCTGCAAAGGTAGGTAAAACAGGGTGAAAATGCTTAAAGGAGTGAAAAATCATCAAATTTGGAGCAAAAAGGTGAAAAAAGTACAAAAGAGTTTTGGAGCCTAAGCGCTAGATCCGAAGCTTAAGCACCGGTTAAATGGAGAATGATGTGCCTAAGCGCTAGAGGGCCCGCGTTGAAGCACCAGTGTCAGTTATTGGATGAGTAAATTCGGTTTTTACGAACTTTGAAGAGGTTTTTAAGGCGCCAATTGGCTTGATAGGTGGTTATAACCTCTAGGGACAAAAATTATCACAAAAGGATGCATCTCTTGGGGAAATACATCGAACCTAGACATATTTTGAAGAGAAACCAAGGCACCTTTTGGAAAATTATAAAAGAAATAAGATTCAGACTTTGAAAAGGTCTTGAAAGTATTGGAAAGTTTTGAAAGTTCTCATTTGGGAAGTTAGTTCAGAGAGATTTTTAAGCACCACTTTTACTTTAATTTTATCCTTTTGGTTATTTTATTTTGAGTGATTATAAAGAGAAGAGAATCAAAGGAACTTCAAGAGTTTTGTGGAAGACTTGAGATAAGTTTTTATCTTTTTATTTTGAGACTACTTTTGGTTTTAATTGAGACTTATTGTTATTTTGATAATGATTTCTTACATTAAACTAAAGTGTGGTTTTGTTTTTTTCTATGGATTCTTAGTAGTTTTCTTTATATTTCTTCATAAAATGATAAGTAACTAAGTTTTGGATGGAATTTGTGGAAAGTATTGATCTTCAATGATGGAAGAAGTTGTGATGATTTAAATCCATGCACTTCACTTACTTCTTGATTTCGCCAATCTAGATGTTCAAATTTCTTGTGAGAACATGTAAGAATTGGGATGGAATTGTCTCAGTCAACAATTGGAAATAATCATATAAGGTTGTATGAATGAGAATGTAGTTCATATGATTGAGTGAAAATAAATAGTAAAATATTCATTGAAGGGTGTAGAGTTAGAGGACTTTAAAGTGACAGGTTAAAGCCCATAACTTGGTTTATTATTTTAGGCTCTGATACGAGAATGTTAGCCCTCAGGTTGAGTGAATCGAGGGAACTCTAGAGTGAAAACTACTGTCTTCCCTACCTAGCCGGTCTTCAGAACTATTGAAACTTTAAATTAGCCAATGTTATTTATAACATCTCTAGTAAGGGTAAGGAATATTATTGCTTCTATTGACACAACACATTTTGCATACTTCCACAATAGAATTCCTATACTTATTACTGATTCAAACATGAAGAAAGATATTTTAATATTTAGTTCTTTTCTTCTACAAAAACTATAGTTATCTTTTTTAAATTGTTATTGTTCTATCGAAATATTAAGAATACCAAAAATATTTAAATTTTCATTACCGCAAAAATCATCTTTAGTTTAGATAATTATCTTTTTATTAAAAATAAAAAGTTTGTTGTTCAATAATGCATAGTACGTATTTTCCCTGTGGGTTTGATATTCAAGTCTTAATCAAAAAGTCTTATATTACTTGATAACGATAAGTATACTTATGTAGTATCCCAATATATATAAATTAAAAACTGAATTTTTATTTTTCTTCAGGATCAAGTTTTTGGTTTTGTTGCAAAGTAAGGAAATATAAGTTAAATATAATCTAAATTTTTGTTGTACTATGCATATTAGAAGTATTGAGGGATCAAGTTTTTGGCCCCATTGCTGGAGAGAAATTGATTTTAAAAAGCAAATTTCTATTTTTAGAAAATCTTATTTAAAATTTAAGTTATCTTATCTTATTTTATCTTGTTTTGTTTATTTTATTATATGTTAGTGTATGCGTAATTCAGCTTCCGAAGGACTAGTGCCCTTTGATTCTGAATTAGAAAGAACTGTTAGAAAAATCAGAAAAGCCAAAAAATTATAAATTTTGAAAAATCCAAAAAACTTATAGAAATGGCAGACCAAAATACTCAAAATGCTGAAATTCATCAAGAGTTTAGACCTTTAAGAGATTATGCCAACCTTACTGTAGATGAACTTCATTGTAGTATTCAAAAATCTACTGTAGTGGCTAATTCATTTGAGCTTAAACCTGTTATTATCCAAATGATATCAAATAATCAGTTCGGGGAATCACCAACTGAAGATCCAAATTTACATCTTGCCAATTTTCTAGCATTGTGCGCTACATTTAAATACGAAGGTGTATCAGATGATGCTATAAAACTTATGTTATTTCCTTTCTCACTCAGGGATAAAGCTAAGATGTGGTTGAATTTTTTAACATCTGGATCTATCAGAACTTGGTGTGATTTAACAAAAAATTTCTTGCTAAATATTTTTCACCATAAAAAACTGCAAAGCTTAGAAATGATATTACATCTTTTAATCAGTTGGAAGAGGAATCTATTTATGAATCATGGGAAAGATTTAAAGAACTCTTAAAAAAGTGCCCACAACATGCTATACTAGATTGGTTAATAATTTAAACTTTTTATTATGGATTAGTTGGATCTCTTAGATTAATTATCGATGTTGTTGTTGGTGGTTTATTGATGTCAAAATCATTTCATGATGCTTATGCTTTAATTGAAGAAATGACAACCAATAATTTTCAATGGCCATTTGAGAGGATGAATCCTAAGAAGGTAGCCAATATTCATGAATTTGATGCATTTACCATGTTAGCAAATCAAGTTGCTTCAATTTTATGGAAGTTATACCAATTTGGAATGATTTTTTCTCAACCAATTTCCATGATTGAAGAGAATTCATTAGGTCAAATGATAGATTCTCAAGCATCATTAGAAACTTTAAATGCCACAAATAATAAATAGAATGACCCATAGTTAAATTATTATAACCTAGGTTAGAAGAACCATCCCAACTTTAACTGGAATAACAATTTTGGTGGTAATAATCAACAATAGGGGAAAAACCAAGGAAACCCATTAGAAAACTGGAACAAACAATGGAATAATAATTATAGATCTACTTATCCTCTAGGTTTCAACAGTAATACACAGTTTACGGAGAAGAAGTTGTTTATAGAAGAAGTGGTGTTAGAAATGAGAAATCAATTAAAAAATCAAGGAGCTACAATTAGAATTAATGAGAATCAACTTGGGCAAATAGCAAATTCATTAAGTAATAGATACCAAGAAACACTTCCTTATAGTACTGAATCAAATCCAAAATACCAAAATAATGAAAAAGTAAAAGCCGTTCAACTTATAAGCTGAAGAGAGTTGGAAGCTCAGGTTCAAAAAGAAATTGAAGTAGAGAGAGAACAAATTGAAGAATCAAGAGAGGACGCTCTAAAAGATTCTAGGTGACCTATTTCTCCATTAAAAATTGATTTGGAAAAACCACCACCTCCATTTCCTCAGAGACTTCGTCAACAGCAGTTGGATAAGCAATTTTGAAAATTTCTGAAAATTTTTAAGAAGCTTACAATTAATATTCCATTTGCTGAAGCCTTAAAATAAATGTCAAGCTATGTAAAGTTTATGAAGGATATTCTCAACAGGAAAAAGGAAGTTTGAAGATAATGAGATTGCCGCACTTAGTGAGGAGTGCACTGCGATAATTCAGAAGAAGCTTCCTGAAAAGCTTAAAGATCTTGGTAGCTTTACACTTCTATGTGCAATTAGAGACAAATTTTATGGGAAATTTTTATGTGATTTAGGTGCAAGCATTAACCTTTTTCCATTATAAATATTTAAAAGATTGAGATTATGAGAAATAACTCCTACTACTGTAACTCTGTAGTTAGCAGATCATTCGATAACATACCCTAAAGGAGGTATAGAAGATAGCCTAGTGAAAGTGAATCAATTTATCTTTTATGTTGATTTCATTGTGCTAGATATGGAGGAAGATAAAAAGATGCCTATCATTTTGGGGAGACCTTTCCTTGCCACAGAAAGACCAATGATAGATATGCATAAAGGGGAATTAACAATGCACATCAATGATCAAATTGTTACTTTTAACATTTCAAAATCAATGAAGTACCCTGTAAAAGGTAGAGATAATGAAAGTTATTTGAGGGATGTTATAAGATATCTAAGTGAATGTCATTTTAGAACTACTTATAAAAAAAATTCTGAAGTACAAGATTTGGAAAAGAAGCAAGAAGAGGAATTAAATCAATGTGAAGATCCTTTTAAGGAAAATTCAAACTATGTTTGAGAAAGTTTTGAAGTTTTTGACACCATAGATAAAGATAAATCATTTTTTCCATCTATTGAAAAACCTTTAGAACTAGAGTTGAAGTTACTTCCTGATCATTTAAAATAGCCTTTTTATGAGAATCTTCTACTCTACCAGTTATAATTTCCTCAAAATTTACAATGGAAGAAGAAGAAAAGTTGATGACAATTATGAAAAATTTTAAGAAAGCGTTTGGATGGACAATTGCTGATATTAAAAGAATCAGTCCTTCAATTTGTATGCATAGAATTTATATGGAAGAGAACGGCAAACCCAGGGCTGATCCGCAAAGGAGATTGAATCCCGTTATGAAAGAAGTTATAAAAAAAAAATTAAGTGGTTAGATGCTGGAATTATCTACTTTATTTAAGATAGTGCATGGGTTAGTCTAATTCACTGTGTTCTTAAGAAAGGAGGAGTAACTATAACTATAAATAAATGTAATGAGCTAATACCTACTAGACAAGTTACAGGGTGGCAAATATGCATTGATTATAGAAAATTAAATCTTGTCACTATGAAAGATTATTTTTCATTAGCCTTTCTAGATCAAATGCTGGATATACTAGCTGGGCATAAATACTTTTGTTTTCTAGATGGATATACTGGTTATCACCAAATTCAAATATCTCCTGAGGATCAAGAGAAAACAATGTTTACCAACCCTTATGGTACCTTTATTTTTAGAAGAATGCCCTTTGGTTTATGTAATGCCCCTACTATATTTCAAAGATGTATGATGGCAATTTTTTGTGATTTAATTGAAAAAGGGATTGAAGAATTCATGGATGACTTTCAGTTTTGGAACTTTATTTGACTCATGTTTAGAACATTTATCCAAAGTTCTTAAGCACCGTGAAGAAATAAATTTAGTCCTTAACTGAGAAAAATGCTAATTTATGGTAGCAGGAGGATTTGTACTAGGACATCAAATAATAGAAAATGGTATGGAAGTAGATCATGCTAAAAGTCAAGTGATCGCTAATTTAACTTATTCAACAAATGTAAGGGAAATTAGGAGTTTTTTAGGACATGCTAGATTCTATAGGCGATATATTAAAGATTTTTCAAAGATTGCTAAGATTTTATGCCATTTACTGGAGAAAGATGCAATTTTTTATTTTGATGAGGAATGCATAAAAACTTTTAAGTTATTAAAAGTGAAACTAAGCACTGCACCAATTATAGTTTCACCAAACTGGGAAAATCCTTTTGAATTAATGTGTGCTGCTAGTGATTACGCTATTGGAGCTATGTTAGGATAAAGATATGATAAAATTTTCAAAGTAATTTACTATGCTAGTAAAACTCTTAATGAAACTTAAATTAATTATACAATAACTGAAAAAGAGTTATTAACAATAGTATATGCTTTTGATAAATTTAGATCATATTTAATTGGAACTCATTGTGTGGTGCATACAGATCATTCTATTATTAAGTATTTAATGAAAAAGAAGCATGTTAAAACTAGACTTATAAGATGGATTCTTCTTTTGCAAGAATTTGATTTTGTAATAGTAGATCAAAAGGGGATTAAAAATCAAATTGCTGATCATTTCTCTAGGCTTGAATTAGAAAAACAACTTTGTTTTGAAAATAAAATTAATGAACATTTTCTAGAAGAAAAATTGTTCACTATTACTGAGTGGCTTGTTTTATGGTATGCCGACATTGTGAACTTTCTTGTTAGTGATATTTTACCCTATGGAATGACACACCAACAGAAGAGGAAATTTATAGCTTGACTTATTTTTGGGATGACCCATTTTTATATAAATAATGAAAGGATCTGATTATTCAAAAAAGTGTACCATTAGAAGAAACTTATGAGATTATCAAAAAATGTTATAATTTTAATTTTAGGGGACATTTTGGTGTTGACAAAACAACATAAAAAATTTTACAGTCTGGATTTTATTGCTCTATAATTTTTAGAGTTGTTAATGCTTATATCAAAACTTGTGATAGATGTCAAAGAGTAGGAAATATTTCTAGAATAAATGAAATGCCACTCAATTATATGCTAGAAGTTGAAATATTTGATGTTTTGGGATTAGATTTCATGGGACCATTTATACCATCTTTTAGAAATTTATATATTCTATTAGTAGTGGACAGCGTATCCAAATAGATAGAAGTTATTGCTTTACCTCGATGTGATGATCAAAGTGTTGCAAAATTTTTTAAAATGAATATATTTTGTAGATTTGGAATGCCAAGCGTTATCATTACTGATGGGGAAAGTCATTTCAGAAATGGCATAATGAAGGAATTATTAAAGAATTATCATATAAATTTCAAAAATTTCCCATAATTATCAGTGTGTTTTTATTTTGATTGTTTTTTTATGTGTGATTAGGAAAATTTGGGATAGTATTTTTGAGACTATTATGTGTTAATATTGATTTTAAGACATTATTTAGTGATCTAGACATGTTAAAACGAGAATTTGGACATTAAGTTGATTAGTGCAAAAATGTGCACTCGCGCTTAAGGGCCAAATCAGGCGCTTAAGCCCAGCAGTTTAAAAACATGTGTGAAATTAATATTCTAGAAGGGAAAACCAACTAGAAGTTAGCAAAAATGTGCCAATTCAGTTTCTAAACGTGTGTAGGAGTTATTGGAAGGATTTAGGCCTATAAATAGAAGGGTTTAGTGAAGGAATTTCACCCCTAATTATTTCTAGCCCTAAAGTCTAAGAGACTGATTTAAGATGATCTCATCATGGGAGATGGATTTGAAGAAGAAGGAGGAGACCATGAGGAAGAAATTCATTTTTCAAAGTGCACAAGAGATGTATAACAGTTTCTTAGCTGTTAGTATTGAAGGGATATCAGAGAAGATCAACAAAATTGAAAATACCATGTCTGTACTAGAGACTAAGGTATTGTAGATTCATGCACATCTTGAGCATATTGGATGGCAATTGAAAATACAATTTAGCCACAATAGTTATATAGAGGAAGCGGATAAGGAGATATTTCTTAAGCAAAAGTGGATTGAAGAAGATTGCATCAGAGCATGTCACCGTCATCCATTTGTCAACTTTATATTTCAGTTGCCCCAATAGAGACTAACAAATGACCTGATTTTTTTCCTTCTAATGAAGAATGGAATTAAGTTATATGTTTAAAGTTATGTTTCTGTTGATTTAAATTCATTGTCTTTAAGTTTTTTAGTGTTTAGGACTAGCTTTTAGTATTTGTGTTACTTAGGTGTTTAATTGTGAAATATTGTTAAGTGTTTGTATTTAAGAATTTTCTCATCCAAGACTATTTGGAATGAGAACTAAATGTTTAAATATATTTGTACACATTTGTAAATTAATATAAGTTTATTTGTTTGAAATTTTGTGTTATTTTAGCCTCAAATTAAAATAGTTACTAAAGAGAATTTTGAGAAAAAGGAGAGTTACAGGAAGTTGAAAATAGTCACTTAAGTGCTATGAGACCATTTAGGGGTGGTTTACTTAGCCAAATAGTGCATTTTACTTTAATTTAAAATTTTTGAAAATCGTGCACTAGCGCCTAAGCGCCACATCTCTTGCTTACATGAGCAAACCAGAGAGGCAGACGCCTAAGTGCCACTTATCTGCACTTAAGCACTGCTTTACGAAAAGTGGTACACAAACGGTTAAAAGTGAATTTTTGAGCCAAAAATCACCATTTTTATGTCTCTCGTCACCTTCAACCTCTCAAAAATGTGAGTTTGGAGAGCTAGGACACACCATTAAGTGGAGATTTCTTGGTGGAATCAAGAAAAATTTGCTAAATTCAAATTTCTTAAGGTAAGAGCTTTACTTCTTATCGGCACTATTTTTGGTGTGGGGTTTTCCCGTAAGAAGCTGTCGGTCATCAGAATTGAAATCCTATTGCCCGCTTCGGAAGGGCGTTAAAAAGATGAAGTCAAACTGACCCCCATAATTTTCATAGTTTAAATGAAAGAGCACTTTATCTCAAATCTTGTATCTATCCTGAAAGATGAACACAAGAGTTGAGGGTGAGGTTCGATCAAATAAACCAAAAAAAGTTATGACACTCGTTTGGTCTGTGAAACCAATGTATTGGCCGACAAGTTCCCCTATTCAATATAAGGAATTAAATATGGTTTATATTATGCTGGGTTCGGGAAAAGCTTCCTATAAGGGCAAGCCCCTATAGTTAATTACATCTTAGATAACAGAAGTTACTTAAGAACACTCTCAATAGAATCAAGAAAAATTA
>NEWO01000709.1:274241-296303 GCA_003013225.1 Phalaenopsis aphrodite
CCCCAATTTTGACCATATGCCTAAGTTCCCCAAATTAACCTCCCAATTCAATTCAAAACCACTTAAAATTCTTCAGAAGCCTTAATTACATATTCCTATACCAAACTCAACATTCAATTAGCCCAAATTTTATCCCAAATCCTTAAGTCATTCCAAAAATCCCAAATTCAATTAAAAGCCCACATGACAATTTCCCCTCATCAACTATTCAATCAAAATCATTCCTTAAGTTCAAAATCCATAATAATATCATTCCAAATCAAGCATCATGCCAACATTCGCCAAAAATACCAAATAAATCCAAAATGCCTCCTCATGAAAGTTGACCAAGCCAAAGGGAAGTCCTGAAGCCACTCCCAAGTCATAGGTGAGCCATGAGAGCCATGCCACATCACCATACTACTAGTGGCAAAAGGCCAAGCCACTTTCAAATATCTTTAATATTTTTTTAGCCCCTCCCATGAATAACTCTAATTTGTATCTAGCCAAATCTCTTTGGATAGAGACCTCACCATGCTGATTAAGCTGACTGATCTAATTTCTTTTAGCACCCAAACCAGCCTTGGTGGTTGAGTTCAACAAAAATCCATGTCTTGACCCAAATTAACCCAAAATAGCCCTTTTCCAATTTCATTTTAAATCCACACCTTTACACATGGACAACCCCAATTGACTTCACCAAACGCAATCTCTTATCTCCTTTAGTGGAATGGTGACCTCACCTTGGCCGGTCTGCCACTTTGGCTGTCAGAAAAGCCATGGCCAAATGCTCCCCATGGCTAAAACACAAAATTAAACCCATCCAAGTTGTCACATCCTAATAAGATTTTTTTTACTTTGTTGGCATCCACTTAAGCAACCTAAAGCACCCACCAATTTCCCCTAGTGGTCTCTCTTTCCCCATCTATTTAAACCCCCCTTCCATGGCCAAACAAGGAGAGCTTGAATTTCTTCAGGGAGACTCTGTCAAATTGCTTCCAGAGCTTCCTTAAGGCCTCTTGAGCTTAACCTAACCATCCTTAGCCATTGAAATCCTTGACTCGTGCTCAATTTTGGAGCTCAATCCCTGGACCGAAACAGGACATCTCCAAATACTCAACCAAATTCAAATTATTTGCACCCACACCATCTCCATAGTGAAAGAGAAAGATCCCCCATAGAAGCCCCACGACCAGAGGACCCTAGGGTGAACTTTGATAAAACGCTAAATTGACCTTGGTCAAAATTGGGTCTAGGCAATTCACCACTACTCAAGGCTCCATCTCTAGGCTCTTTGGGCCCCCAAACATCCATTCGAGGCTTCACCTCTTGGACCAAGGTATTGAATCTAAACCCTAATCCACGCTTCATTTAATTCTTCATGATTGTAGAGTTTATTATGGTTTGATTAACCGTATGGATGTGTGCATCTCATCAAGATGAGTCAATAAGAACAAACCTCACTTGATTTGGTTGAGAATCGAACGAGATATTAGGGTTTGAATGTGGACGGTTCTCGGGCTAGAGGATTTGAGGATGACCCATAGCCATTGGATTGCACATTTATCAAATGGAAGGCTGTGATTTCGCTAGAAGGATGGAGGGTTCTAAAAGGCAGGATAATGGGGCAAGCACGTTGATGGCTGTGTCGAACGGGAGCACGTCAAGTTAAAGCTCGACGCGTACGAGGATTGTCTGGCACTGCATGGATAAGTATAAAAATAGGGCATTTTTCTATTTATTTAAACCACTGAACTTCAAAAATTCATAACTTTGTGTAGAAAAATCAAAAAAATAAAATAAAAATACTCTTGCTCAGTGAACAAAGGAGAACAATATGAAAATATTTTCATGTCCATTTGATGCATGTTTTATTTTTATATAATTAAATACCTTTTTTATTATTTTGACTCTCCATTTACATAGATATTTCACCATGACATGAGAATATGAGGCTTTTGATGTCTCTGTTGTGAGGCATCTCCCCTGATTTTTTCAAGGTCACGGGGCTTCTCTAACTAGAGATATCTAATTTTCAAGTCAACAACCCCTATTTTGGTATAAGAGTCATAATAATTAAACTAATCATCAAAAAAATACAAAACTTATTTTGGTAGGTTCACTGTGGTCAGAGGATCCTAGGAAAAATATAAGCTTAATTTAACTTATTAAAAATAACCTTAATTGTCACCAACCCTAAAAATAAAAAAGAAATTTAATTTAGAGTAACTATAAATGTAAATGACATAAAAATTATTCCACATTATAATTTAATGTTAAAGGAGCTCCCCATTAAAATTTCAAGTCAATTGGAATTAATTTGACCACTGAAATGGATTAATTAAGTGAAATCACACTAGTAGCATTAAAATAGTTCTAATAATTAAAATAGAACTAAAAAAATTACCAAATTGGTTTTAAGAGCTCCTAATGACCAGAGGAACTTAAGAGAAATAAAATTTGGAATTAAAATAAATTATTCGTTTTTGAGCTATTTTTTAGCATTTAAATAATTAAAAATGAATAAAAAATCATAAAAATTGCAAAATTGCAAAAACATACTAAAATGCCACATCTAACCTGCTGATCATCTAAAACCAATTAAAATAATTTTCCTAATTTTCTATGTCAAGATATTAATTTTTAAAAGGCTTAAAAATCAATTTTCTCTACTTTCTCACTAAAATAATTCTAATAATTAAAATATAAGCCACAAAAGTATGAAATTTGTTTATTTGGGTTCTTTGAACTCAAAGAGATTTAATAAAAAAATATAAAATTCAATTTTCAACTTAAATATTCTTTTATATTAATTAATTCTTTAAAACAAACAAATAATTCAAATAATTAACTTAAATCTATAAAAATCATAAAAATTGGTCTAAGTGCTCCTCTAACCTAGTTAAACCTCCAATAATTTTACTAAGGACAGAAGTATTATTTTGATTGAGTTATTAAATTTTCATTTAAAATCACTATTTTTGCATTAAAAATAATTATATAATTAAAAAAAATTAGAAAAATCACATTTTCACTTATGATGTTTTAATTAACCCATGAGGGAGGTAATATAAAATTTCCATATCATTTGAGTCTAATTTAATGAATTATAGGGTATTAAGGCCTTAGGGGCAAAAGAGTAATTTTAGAATTTAAGGTTTAATTAATATTTAGGCTTGACCAACCAAAATGCTAAATGAGTAATAATTCTTAAATAATATATCTTGATGATTGAAACATAAAAGGGATAAGTGGCAGAAACCATTTTTTTTGTCTTATAAAGGATAAATTTGTAATCTCTTAAAATTAATGAAATTTGGAAAAGTATTTAAATAAGGAGATATTAAGGTGAGAGGTTTGATTTTGGAAGATCATAACTCAATGATTTGAAACCCCCAATTAATAGTTTTAAAATGATTTATAATTCACGATAAGGATTAAGAGTATAAATATTAAAAAAAAAATCCTTTTTCCTTAAGATTGTAAATCTACCCATTAAATCTTAAGGGCTTAGTAGTGAACTAAGCTCAATCAATTTTTTTTCAAATGAGCTTTAGAAAATAACTTATAATTAATTTAAAATATTTGAAAACACTACAATCCCATTCTTTAAAAATTAAATTAATTAAATTTTTTAATTTAGTTGAGTTGCCCCCAAGGAGCTTTACCTATATAACTCATAAATGAGACATTAAGTGATAACTACCCTACTTAAGGGATAATCAAAATATCAAAATTCCCTGAGCATATAGGTATTAACAGGATGAACTACACAGCTAACACAATAAAACCAAAATGAACTCAAGATATTTCCAGGAACTATGAAATATCTAGGATATTACTCACGACATCTTCATTAGAAATCTTGAAGGACATCTGAACTTATTATGATTTGCTTAATGGAATCATCCTCAAAATTTAGATCCACTAATGTATGACATAGGATTTGATGACACTCCTCAAACTATACTCTCTACTTTTAATACAAGCATGTTTTAATTCCTATAAAATTATGTATATATATATATATATATATATATATATATATATATATATATGCATTGCAAATATACTAAAGTTTCACGTGGATGAACGAGAAGACTTGTCAGGTACGCTTTTACAGTTTACAGTACTTTCTTTTCTAGTACTTTCTACACTCTACTTTTATACATACAAACTTGTATGCTAAACAACGATGTCACCCTGTATGAAAACCCAAACTGCTATAATAGCCACAAAACTGAAACCAAAATAAAAATTAGAATCCACGAAGATAAAATGCACCCCCACAATAGTCAAAAAATAAAACAACTCAAAATTTAATCATAAACATCACGAAACAACAATTGCAACTAAATTAAGATGTCTCTATCCGATGATTGGGAATCTCTCTAAGGAGGTAACCTACAGTTGCTAATGAGATTTCTCAGGGTCTAATTGACAGTATGGAACTCATTAGAAATTGAGTTTAGTAAATTCATTTATACTAAGTGAATCTGAAAGAAAATAGTGGTACCGGAAAGAGAGAACTGTAGGATCCTAACCGATGTCGCTCTAATCAACTATAATATTCTTCATAATATTTAAAAAACCATAGCCATAGGGACATTTGATTTGACATCATGACTTGACACATTAGAAAACTTAAACTCGTTGTAACGAGGAGCTTGGAGCTAGCATTGTGGGAAACACAACCATCTTTAATAGTAAAACATGTCTACACCAGCTAAACTACTCATTACAATTAAACCACAATCCATAAGACTTTTTGGTTGTTTGCTTATGCAACATAAATCCTCAATTTATCTTTAGGCCTTTGTATTTCTTTGCTATACAATTTAAGCCCTAACTTGCTTTTGGATTCCAAGGTTGTCTTCTGTCATGACCTAAATTCTCACATCCTCTAGGCCCTTTGTGTGATTGTTTCACCCAAATATAAGCCCTAATTAATAAAATTGGTAGGATGAAACATTTAAATATTTCTCCTCTAAACTGAAGACAAACAATAGGCTAGCGTGGGAATTCATCGAGGCTCTCATCCGGATCTATGCATCCCCTAGTCTCTCTTCCTTTGGATTCCATAAAATGTTTCAAATTTGAGTCATTCCCCTTTCTCACCTCTTTTTCTGATATCCTTGAAAAGTCTTATCCTTTTGAATTGCTTGAAGATAATATCCCTTGATTTTTATCGAGAGTTTTTATAGGTGACTCAGTTTATCTAAGATGTAATTAACTATACATGCTTGCCCTTATATGAAGCATTTCTGAGCCCAGATTAATATAAACCCTATTTAATTCTTCATATTAAATGGGGGAAATTGTCGGTCAACATAAATTTGTTTTCGCTGACTTAACGGATTGCATACAATCTTTAGTTTATTTAATCGAGCATTACCAGTAAGTGGTACATTTATCCTTTGGGATGAATACATTACTTGTTGTATTAGGCTCATTTATTTAAACTACTGAGGATATGAAATGAGTCAGGTCTTGTATTTTCCAAAATTCAAAATATTATTTTTTTCTAAATTACATATATATTAAATTAAACAAAAACGGGTGTTAGGAAATCCATCCTAACAGCTGACAACTTCCAGTGACTCCGCTGAAGAATAGCTTCTCTCTCCATATTAAACAAAGAATATTATCTTCGTACATTGATAATGTGTTCATGTCCCTTACGGACCAAATTACCCTTCTTCCAATGACATGCTTCACTCATTTCTTTTTTGGGGAAGTATGGTGAACTCATTTGGACTTCAGGACCGTCTGTTCAAGCACCTTTGAACAGAGAGGTTCAGAAGTATATTAGGATTTTTATCTTTTTATGGGGTCGAACCCCCAATATGTGTGTTGGTGGACCAGTTCTGCCAGGGAATTATGCGTCCTAAAGTCGGTCCTGCACTGGGTCATAAACTTCACTTTCCCCTCGAGCTTAATTTGTTATTCTGCAAATTAAATCGAATCTTGTCGTGCTGCACCTGCTCTTTATCCTTTCTTATTTATTCAAGAAAATCCATCTACTTTCAAACCATTTTAAGTAAATTTAAAACCCTTTACAAACAAAAAGTAAAATAAAAATTTGCCCAGTCTACGGATCTGCCTTTGTTAATCTTTTAGTGCTCGCACTAGAATTACAAGGCGTTGGCGAAATAACTAACCCCCGAACTTCCTTTTTGAAGCTGCTGCAAGGCGTTCCACACACTCACCTTTTCTTAAAATCTACCAACAAGCTGCAACACTCGCAATGTTTCCCCCATCATCAAGTTTGGAACCAGATTTGACAAACTTGAAGTCATACTCAGAAAGGCCTCGTTCGTCACATTGAAAGTCACCACTCCGGAAGTTCAAGAACCCTTTACTGAATTTGACCTGAACTGTCCCCAAGAATTCTTGTCTTGCAAGAAGGTGAAAACTGTCGTTCCTCCGACACCTGTTAAGTTTGTTATCCCCTTCTTTACTAAAGGAAAGGAGATTATGATCATAGAAGATTAAACCGAAGAATTCACCATCTCACCGTCAGTGCTAGAGATTGGATCGAGTTCAAAGTATGCGTCACTAACTCGATTATAGAGAAAGAGATGTAGCTGAAAAACTCAGAGCGTAGCCAAGGTCCAAACCTCAGAAATGGTACTAGATTATGAGTTTCCTCACGTTGAGGGAATCTGGACTACAGGAGAACTCTCCACTTCTGCGAGGGAGTAGGTTTCACCCACTGATGAATACTAATGGATGTGAAATTATTCAAGAAATTATCTCTAGTTAACCGACATTTCATGGTCGTAGTGAGGAGAAGGAGAAGCCCACTACTATCACTAAAGTCTGCACAGTGTTCCAAAGATTGGCCACTAAGGAAGGATGTTCAATAGTTGATTGCTTAAATGAGTGGGATGTGCAGTATCCCCGCAAATGATGTAAAAAATCTTGATGGATGTCAGAACTGCCCGACAGTCCCACAAGTTAGCTGACTTTGCCAGCTCGTATTTCTGTTAGATTTTGTCTGGGAAGTCGTGTTGACACTACCGTTACTACTACAGACTTTGTTACCTCTGCTACTCCAATTGCTGCAGGATGTCGACTAGTCAAGTCATGACTGGGTCTGAGGATTCAACCAATTGTAACCAATAAGAATGCCTCAAAGAGAGAAAAGATAAAGAAATTATATGGTATTGTGTTTGGTTCACACCGCTGGTAGCATACTTCTCTCTGACATGTTGCTGCCTCTATTGAGATAACCCATCTCAAGACATCATTGTTGATAAAGAAAGTGTGGGTACCTAAAGTTGTCATACAAATACGCTCTAGTGAGCCCACAAAGCAGAATAGTGGAATAAAGCAAAAGTCCAAAGTATAAAATATCGTCGCAGATATTGCTACAGAATTTGTTGAACAGGTGAAGGATGTTCAGGAAAATTCTCCAAATCTTACGATAATTTATGAGGCAACAATTGAAGGAAAATTTGAAAAGCTCAGGGCTGAGATTTTCAAGCTAGCCAAAGAACATGGTGTAACCATTAATGATGATGATGAAAATTTTGGTTTCAATGATTATCTAGAAGAAAACTTCATGGATATTCATGTCATCGAGACTAAAGCTGTTTCATCAGCATGTGATGCCTAACCTTTCATCAAAGGGAACACCACGGATAATTTGCATAGGGCTATTTTCTTCAGAGATGAACATATCAATCAAATGGGAAAGCGAAAGGATGAGATGGTTGCCACCGTGGCCGCCATGGCTGTAGTTAATGAGAAAGCCCAGTCATAGCAGGTAGCTTTTCCAAGAGTTAACCAACCTAAAATAATCCATATTACTAATGAAAGAAGAGAAGTTACTTCCACTAATGGAGAAGAGTAGCAAAAGAAGGATTCCTCACCAAACACCATGTCTGATAAGGATATTAAACAATTGGTCAAACAACAAGTTCAGGAGGCCTTAGCCCAATCTAAGTACGGTGCATTGATTTCAAGGGGTAGACCTTACCTGAAAGAGTTTGATGGCGTACCTTACCCAAAAGGTTTTGTGTCACTGAACTTTAAGATATTCGACGGGACTGGCAATCCCAGGCAACATATAGCACATCGAGCCAGTTGTGGCAACACAAGAGTTGATGAAGCCTTACTTTTCTGACAGTTCATTAGCAGCTTTTCAGGAATTGCTTTTGATTGGTATGTCGAGTTACCCAATGGATCAATGAAGAAGTTCGCCGAGTTGGAACAAATGTTCGTAAAGAGATTTGCCGGAGCACATCACCAAGTTTATATTGGAGATCTTGTAGTGGAGAAGCAAAGACCCAATGAGACTCATGTGGATTATATTTCGAGGGGGAAAAACCTTAGCATGTAATGTGAACCTCAACTACAGAAACAACACGCGATTGAGATTTTACTCAAAAGCATACATGGGCCGGTAGCTTTCAAGCTCAAGAGACATACCATCAAGTCATTTGAAAAGTGTTAAACAAAGCCAGCAGTTTATAGAAGGAGGTTAAACATATGGATTCTTAAGAGAAGGAAGAGAAATACGAGACAACCAGAGCATTCGAGAAGAGGTCTAGGACAGTGACAACCACTGATAAGGGAAAGCAGCCAATAAAGATACAGTCCGAGCCTTCCCACCAAAGTTCCCAGCAAATGTTACAGCATGTTCAGCAACAAACACATCAGTATGGTCAGTCTAGCCAACATTCATACCAGAAAAGACCATATCAGACAGATGGCAGAATGGGTCCGACTCTTTCAGAATGAAGGAAAAGAGTGTATTTTTTCATAGATGAGCCTGTGCCAAAGATGTTTAAAAATTTAATGAAAAAGCCAGAGTTCATTTTGCTAGAATTGAAGAAGCCAGAAGAAGTTAAAAAGAAAGAATATCCCAATGTTTTCCCTTACCATAGGATGTTGGGACATACAATAGAAGGTTGTTTTATTTTCAAGGATTGGCTCGAGAGAAACTATTAAGAAGGAAATTTAACAATCCTGAAAGAATATTTGAAAGAGTCTGAAAAAGGTTCTGTGAACATTATTTTAGCTGATCCAGCAATCCCAATAGATCCATATGCAAAAAAAAAATGGATGGAGCATAGTTTAAAGAAAGCATCCAAGAAGATACAGGGTCAGATTTAGACTGTTTCAGCTTAAGCTGTCATTCAGAGTCTGCAACCTGCTCAGCCCAAGTTTTAGATTTTGCAAGAGAAATCACCAAAACTGGAAGAGAAGGAAAAGAGCAATGTTGTGAAGATCGATAGCACGAGGGCTAGGATAAGGGCTGCCTCTATTAAATTGGTTGTCTCGGATTTGGGGAAGAAAATCCTCAAACCCTTGACCATGTATGATTATCTTTTTGCCCCCCGGGGTATTATGAATATAATGATTATGATTTCAACTACGTCTTAAATATTTATAATGATAATGTAACTAACTTTGTTCAATCTAACTCCAATCTTGATTCCCAAACTGATCCTCAAATTGTACTTGAGTTTGATAAACCCGTTAATGAGATTAAAGAGGACATCGACAATACCTGCTACGATAGCACCGGAAAAGAAGAGCCAGTTCTCGAGTTCCATGGTGCACCGCTTGCTATCAACTTAGATTCCTCCAATGATGAGGAAGGATTACATACAACATCTTAGAAATAATAAATTACATAAGTAAATCTAAGGAGCAGGAAAGTATTACCCCAAAGAACAGTTCCGACAGATAAAGGAAAACAAATAATCACTCAAAAAGAGCTACTTCCACCTCCGCCGGTAAAAGAGTCACATAGCCAGGTGAAAATTAAAGGATTATACAAAATTGCTAATAACGTGCTAGCTCATCTTAGGAGGTTACCGGCTAAACTAAGCATCTACAATGCTCTAATCTTATTGAAGGATATGGGAGAATGTCTGGTTACAACCTTGCTCGACCCAAAGATTTGCTTAGCTCAATTCGTCAGCACTTCCTCAGATGAAGTTTGTTCTTTGAAGGAATAGCCTAGGATAATGTTCGCGGATGAAGACTTGTTGCTCGGTAACACCGACCATAACCGACCGCTCTACATCTCTATTAACATCAGCAGATTTGTATTGTCCAAAGCCTTGGTAGACCTGAGGGCATCACCAAACATAATGAGTCTACGGACATTAGCATATTTGGATATTGAGACTCAAGAGCTTACAGCCAATAAAATGATGTTAAGAGGATTTAATCAAAAGGGAGAAAGAGCCTTTGGATCAATTACATTTTTAATGAAAGCTGCATAATTAGTAACAACAGAAAAATTCCATATCATCGATGCAGAGACTTCTTTCAATGCCTTACTTGGTTGACCATGGATTTACAAGCATAATATGGTTCCATCATCCTTACATCAGTGCATCAAATATTTTAAGGAAGGACAAGAACATTGTATTAAAGGGCTACAACCGTTCTC
The DNA here is from genome assembly GCA_003013225.1 of Phalaenopsis aphrodite. Lineage (NCBI taxonomy): Eukaryota > Viridiplantae > Streptophyta > Magnoliopsida > Asparagales > Orchidaceae > Phalaenopsis > Phalaenopsis aphrodite. The sequence goes on from NEWO01000709.1 coordinate 284,635, forward strand.
AGTTCATGAAGTAGGCATTCATGAAGACGTTGCCTACTATGCACCTCCAAAGAAAACAGTCTTTTCTCGTGAAGTTATATCCAATTAAGTGTGAGATTCAAAAGAATCACAAGGAAGACGCCATTCAACTATGTTGTGACAATCTGCTATCATCTTTTCACAGCAAGGTAGTAGAGGTTCTTTTAGCTCATATACCCGAGATCGAGGTCGGAGACGTGAACGAGGTAGAACTAACACTTTTGTTGAATAGACTAGAATGACCATCAACATCAACATCGAAGAAAGTTCTGAAGAAGAAAGTTTTGAGGAAGAAACGATGATGATAAGACAAAATAAGCCTCAATACGAGATCTCCTTGGAAGACATGGAAAAATATGATATGAGTCGATGTATGATCGGATAAATCACTATGTGAAAGCCATGACCCTTAATCCAATCTATCCCTAAAAGGTTGAGATTTTAGAGGTCAAGGAGGTCCATAGTGTTGGTTTGAAATTGATCAAATTTTATCATGCTTCCCCTTCTACTAACTCTAAAAATCATGTAAATTTGGATGATGATTCTAATGAATTAATGGAATTACCTTTTGTTTACTTTTCTCCTTGTGTACAAAAATTAATTCAACAGTGAAATGTGCTAAAACAAATGTCGAAAGATAAGTTACAACTTTTTGAGAAATTGTGGAATGTTAAAAGTCAAACTCCTACTTTAAAATAGCTTCTCAAATTTGGTACTGCATGACCAGTTGATGATTCAAAATTTTGCATGGTTGTTACTAGCATATTAGAAGAAGATTGCCCGATGTAGAGGATAACTCTCAAGAGCAGTTAATAGATGATACTCCTCTTAAATTTTATGAAGAGATTAAGTCAACTGTTGATGAGTTAAAAGAAATCAACCTCGAGACTGAGGAGCAGTCCCGACCAACCTTTATAAGTTCCTTACTCAGTGAGGAAGAATCCATAGAGCTGATAAAGTTATTATTAGAATTTAAAGATTGCTTCGCCTGGAGTTATGATGAAATGTCAGGGCAGACAGGAAAAGTTACATTACATAAGCTTGGGGTGGACATAAATATGATCCCAGTAAAACAAGTCCCTAGAAAAATGCGCCTTGAAATAGAGAACCAAGTCATTGTTGAAGTAAAGAAATTAATAGCGCTAACTTTTTAAGAGAAGAGCAATACCCCACATGGTTAACCAACATTGTTCCAATTAAGAAGAAAAACAGACAAATCCATGTATGTGCCGACTTTAGGGATTCAAATAAAGATTGTCCAAAAGATAAATTTCCACTGCCAATACCAGAATTAATGGTGGACATCACTTCGACACATGAGATTTTCTCCTTTATGGATGGATCTTCAAGATACAACCAAATAAAGATGGCTACAGAAGATGCAGCACTCACAGCATTCAGGATGTCGATCAGGATTTTTTGCTACAGAGTGATGTCGTTTGGATTAAAGAATGTCGGAGCAACATATCAACAAGCAATGATGAAAATCTTTGACAACCTCATTCACAACCAAGTGGAGTGCTATGTGGATGATTTGATCATCAAGAGTAAACAAAAAATAGGCTATTTGTAAGATTTCAGGATCATGTTCAAATGATTATGATAATATAATCTTAAGTTGAATCCCTTAAAGTGTGCCTTCAGCGTTACCTCCAGGAAATTTCTAGGATTCATTCATCATCGGGGAATCGATATTGACCCACATAAGATTAAAGCTATCTTGAAAATGCCTCCTTCTAAAATTTTCAAATAACTACATTCATTTCAAGGAAAGTTGGCATATATGAGACTTTTTATTTCTAATCTCTCAGGTAGGTGTTAGCCCTTCTCGGCATTGATTAAAAATGATGCTAAATTTGTTTGGGAAGAGAAATGCTAGTATGCTTTTAAAGACGTTAAACACTACTTAATCACACCTACTATTTTGGCAGCCCCTATCCCAGGAAAACCATTGATACTTCTAACTGTGGCCTTAAACGAATCTCTCGGAGCCTTATTAGCTCAAGCCAATGATGAGGGTAAAGAGATTGCACTATACTACTTGAGTTGTCATCTAATACTGACAGAGATAAAGTATCTGCCCATCAAGAGGCATTGTCTAGCTTTAATTTTTGCCGCCCAAAAGCTCAAGCACTACATGCTTTCTCATAAAATTACCATCATTTCAAACTTAATCCGTTGCAATATTTGATGACCCGACCAACACTTTTAAAATGTCCAGCAAGATGGTTGATGATTTTATTACAATTTGATATAACTTTTGTTCCCCTATGCACTATTAAGGGGCAGATTTTAGCAGATTTTTTCGTTGCACACCCACTTCTAACTGAGTCCCCACTCAATGATGAACTGTCAGATGAGCAGATACTATAGATGAAACCCTCCAATGCTAGATATTAGGAGATGTGATTTGATGGAGCTTCTTCAACCAAGAAAGATAAAGGATCAGAAATAGTTATACCAGGCAAAGCAGGGATTGGTTTGATTTTCATCACACCCAATAAAGGTATGTTCAGATTCTCCTATCACCTGATAGAGTTGTGTACAAATAACAAAGTAGAATATGAAGCGTTAATAACCATATTGGAGTTGGCAATCTTGATAAATATAATAGACATCGCTATCTATGGGCATTCTCAACTCTTCATTCAACAAGTTGCTGGGCAATATAAGATTTTGAAGCCAAGACTAGTGAAATACCATCAGTTCACAATGAAGCTGATCAAATAGATTCCTAATGTAACTCTATAAAGGATTCCTCAGGGAGATAACGCCCATGCCGATGATTTAGCAAAACTTATTAAGGAATTGGCGTGTCCACCAGAGTATTTAATTGATATTACGGTACAAGAAAGATGAGTTTTGTCTCGAATCGACCTCAAAAATCTACATAATCTCAAAAAAGAAGAAGGAATGTTGATTGCATTCGCTGACATTAATGAAGGTTGGTATAAGTCATTAATAGAATATTTGCAAACTAGAAAATTTCCAAACGAAAAATCCAAAGCACACCACATAACAAGAAGGGTTATGTCGTATGCTCTAGTGGGAGATGTTCTCTACAAGAGATCATTTGATCAAAATGTGGTTGCGATACCTGAGCAGGGCAGAAGCACAAAAAATTATCAAAGAAGTACATGTCATATTGTGTGGTGCTCACCAGTCAGGGCCAAAGATGAAGATGAAGATCAAAAGAATCAGATATTATTGGCCAACAATAATATTTGATTGCATAAACACAGCTAGAATGTGTCTCCTTTCTCAAGTTCATGGGGTGGTCTTACACCAACCTCCAAATTTGCTACACCCAACTATTGCCTCGTGGCAATTCGAATGTTGGGGGCACGGATATAATAGGGATGATAGACCCTCCATCCTCTAAGGGACATAGATTCATTCTTGCCGCTATAGATTATTTTTCAAAGTAGGCAGAGGCACTGCCATTATGAGAGCTTACAACATAGAATGTTTTGTAATTTTTCAAGACCAATATAGTATACCATTTTAGTGTTCCATGTAAAGTAATTTCAAACAATGGGACAACATTCAAAAGCGCAATGATCATCAATTTTATTAAACGACATGGGATAGATTGGAGATACTCAATGATCTACTATCCTAGGGCAAATGGCTTAGCCAAGGCTTTCAAAAAAATGCTCGTGCAGATTCTAAAGAAGACACTGGATGAAAATAAAAGAGATTGGTATATCAGACTATTAGAAGTTTTGTGGGCCAATCAAACAACGTTCAAGACTCCCTCTTGATGTACACCCTACGCACTTGGCTACGAGTCTGAGGCCGTATTACCATTAGAATTTCAGACACCGTCTCTCAGAGTCATTGTCACCAATCAAATCACAACCAAAGAAAGTGCAACACTCAAACATGAAGAATTGGAAGGTCTCAAAGGAAAATAACTAGAAGCACAACACACTTGGAGCTCTACCAAACAAGGATTGTGTATGCTCTTGATAAATTGGTCTACCCAAGGACGTTTAAAGTTGATGATCTTATCCTTGTTCTCAAAATACCTATTCTTACACACCATAAAGTAGGAGGAAAATTTGAACCAACTTAGGAGGGACCATTTATCATAAAAGAAGTTTACTCAGGAGGATCTTACCAGCTGGTGGATTTTTTGGGTGAAACACCTATGTTGTTGGTCAATGGCCGCTACTTAAAGATATATTACCCAATGTGACGCTGCTTAAAATCAACATTTGATTTTGAAAACTTAATTGTCATGGGTTTATTTATTTGGCCAAGCATCTTGACTGGGTCCAAAAAAAATTGTAATAAATTAACCTCAATAAAATAAAAAAAATGTTTTGAGCTTGCCCATTTTGTTTGTTGTTATTTACCTTTTTCTATTTTTTTTTAATTTCAAAATCTACTTAAATTAAAAAAAACAAATTGAATAAATAATATTTGCAAATAATAAAATTTTTTTGTTTAATAAGTGCTTCATTCTTGTTCTTGTTTATGATGAATGTCAGCGCACTAATGTTTTTTCTGTCTTCTGCAGAAGAAATGTCAAGACACAAGCTGATTTTCTCCTTTTGAGATGGCCTCAATCTCACACTGAATGAAGATATGGCTACTCAGGGTGGCATTATAGACATAGACATAGACTTCAATCAAATCAATGTGGAATATGAGAATCCCCCGATGGATGTTGTTAGTCAACGGGAAAAGAAAGGGTGCTAAAGATGGGCACCAGAGAAGACTCCTCACAAAAGAAGGAGAAGGTGATCACTAAACCACAATATCCAGTCAAAGGAACCAGTCGCTTACAGTCCCTAATAACTGTTCCAACATGGGATTTAGTAGGTGCTAATGAGGAGAGAGTGTCAGATGTACCACTCAGAAGAACGCAACATTGGAACACCAATCGACGCAAACATAGAGCCTTCAAGTAGGAAGAGAGAAAAAGACAGAAAGAAGTAGCAGGTTTACTCACCCCTATTCTTGAGGGGAAGATTTATGAGCCATGTATGAGGGAGACTTCTTCTAGCCCACCTGATATAAGGGATGAGTTGAAGTCAGCCATAGAACCAATGCAGACAAAAATACCCCATGATTCCTACAAAGGTATCCCACTATGCAATGTTGAATTCCTCGTAGGAGCACCTATTGGAGGAGCATTTTTTGAATGTCCACGATGCAATGTTCTACATTAGGATTGCAATAGTTCTTTCCAAGATTTCGTAGTCACCGATGTGGGAGGCCAGGTCATACATCCCATTACCTACAGAGCCTAAACAGACATGGGTTGTTGAAAATGTCGAGACAAGAAGACAACCCATACAGTTTGATGATATTCCCACAGCAGATTTAGAAAGAATGTGCAGGGTTAAGAGAAAAGAATTTGAATTCTATGAAGAAGTTTGAGGTAATATGGTCAACATTTTGGAAGGATTGGCACTGTACACAGGAGTTTTCTCAAAAAATGATGAGAAGAGAGTTTTAGATTGTGTATTCAACCTGAGGGACAAAGGTCAAGCTAGTCTGCTGGGTTGAAGACTTACTAAGAGCTGCGTAAATGGATGCACGAGAAGGGTAGAATAACTATTCAATGCAGTTGTTTCTACAACTTTACTGAGGATATGCAAGGGAACCCCCCATAAGATCTTAAGATATGATGAGGTGGATCCAATGCCTTACTCAATAACGAGAATGTTCAAGAGGCTGATTTGATGGAGTATATTGATCTCAATTTTTTATATGTAAGGATTTATGATGTTGACACCACTACAGCGCCAAAAACTTGATCCTTATATGAAAAGTAAGCTATGTAAAATATACATGACTATAGGCCATTAATAATGAGATTCTATGCAAGTATACGTATTGTTATCAAGTAATAAAGGATTTTCTATTTAAGCCCCAAATATCAATCCCACAGGGAAGGAGTAAATTGGCAAATATAAGTTTTAATAGGAAAATTAAAGAAAATCAAACGAAATCACTGTCACTAATTTTGAATGTTGAGATGTTATCAAATCTAAAATACATAACTATTAGTAAAATAGAAATGAAAAGTTTAAAAAGTAAATACTAACTTACTAACTATATTTATGTAATGAATATTTCATATGTGAAAAAGCATCCTTCCCAATACAATGAGTTTATGGTGAAATGAGATGAGATAAATGTTTATAATATATTTTATGCCAAATAGGAGCAATTATAATTCTCTACTCTGATACAGTGCAGAGAAAATCATAGGTTAATCTTAGGTTTAGTCCCTAAATCTGTGGCTAGGCTACGAGGATACCTGCTCCCACTCCAAATCTCCCACTTCCCATCATCTGAAGGCTAACTCTCGCATTAATTTTTAAACACTAAGACCAAATTAGGGATGTTAGTCTGTCACCCTAAATATTCTCCAATTCTACACCCAACAAAGAATATTTCCCTATTTATTTGCACTTAATTTCATGAACGAATTTCACCTTCATGAAATCAAATGTGATCCTCACTCTATTATAGAACTAATATTCATTTCCCAGATCATATGTTTCATAACATATTTTAACAATTCAAATCAAAATGTAAATTAAGTTCGGAGTTAAAAATTCAACACAATTTATTTTATATTTTAATATTGGCACATCATATTATCTTTTCATTTCACCATATCTCAGAGTAGGGAGAAAGATAGAGTGAACTAGTCAGATTTCATGAGAAAGATACAACAAAACAAAAATTTCATATATAAAAGAAAGTTCATACAACACTAATAAACAAACAAAACTTATCTGAAACTCTTTCTCAAAGCATATCCCTTATAGCCTTTCCTTAGAAATGCAAGAAGAAGATATCTCTCACTTTTCTCCTTCTCCAAAACTCTTATAGAGAGTTTCACACAAAATCTCACCACCAAACTCTAAACTATAAAAGAAAAATCACTAATGGATTCTAATATGGTGGTGGAATGAAGATGGATTATGAAGGATGGAGAAAATGGAGCGTGGAGGAATGTCTTCGAGCAAAAAGGAGTCACATTCGTGATGAATTTTTACCCTATATAAAGCCTAAGGTTGGTTCTCTAAGAGGTGCCTTGAAAATCTCTTAAAAAATCACCCCAATACATCGAACCTTCTAGAACTGCCTTTGGCACCGTCGGTTCTAGTTCTGGCGTCTTCGAAGCTGAGTAAAAATTTTAGCTATTTTGTGGTCGGTGCTGCCCTTGGCACGGCCAGAGTTGAGTAATTCTTCAAAAACTTCATTTTGACTACAAATTCAAACTTTTTTTCTGTTTTTTTGCTTTAAGTCCAAAAAATCAACAACCTGCAAGAACACATCAAAATACCTTCCATTAAGGTACAATATCACCAAAAATAAGTTTAAAATATGGGTCTAAAAATGCATATATTTTCGGTGTATCAAAATTCCCCAAACTTACATGTTACTTTTCCTCAAGTAACTTCTATACTACATAAAAATATGACTTATGTTAAAGAATTTAACATTTAGACTTCCATATTTAAGTTCTCTAAACATAATAGTATAACTTAAGAAAAATTGAAAATAACTCTAGTTAATACTAAGGGTGCTAGGATATTCAGAAATTAAGTCTAAGATTTCTAATCCTCTATTTCTTTCAAGAAAAAATTCAATTTATCATATTAAAGTCACTTAAAAAATTCATATGAAAGAGGACTTCATAAAACTTTATTAATCATTAAGCTAATACTCAAATAAAAAGTTTAGAAAATGTGTCTAATTCCTTTTCCTTAAGTTGATTCAGGTGAAGCCAAGTTTTAAATAGGCATCTCCTCAAGCTTCTCCCCACATCTCTCTTTTTTTTTTCTTTTTATGATCACTGTTAATCCTCTTTTTCTTTCCTTTCTTTTTTTTATGTATGTGAGGATTACTATATTTGGATAGCCTTTAAGGATTTTTAACTTCACTATCCTCCTCTTAAAGTTAAAAACTTTTCACATTCCTTCACTTAACAAATTTATATTAACTTAAAAATTACATAAAGTTTAATTTTTTTCTTTCTACATGAATCTTTTAAGATTTTTAATACTTCAAAAATACAAATTTCTTTACTAAAACTAGAATAATATAGTCTTATTCTCTNATAATTAACCTTTATTATTGATTTTTTTTACTTAAATTTACTATATATTTAGAAGCATAAATATAGTTATCCAAAGTTAACCCTTAATACCAAAGGTCATGTTAAATTTAAATTTTTTGAAAATATAGTTAAGTGATGACAAATAAAATTAAGTTCTTTCTTTTCTTTTTTTAAATAATTTTTCTCCCTCCCAAACTTAAATTTTTTTTAAGAAATTTACATAAAGAACTTTAAAAATAAAAGGGTGAAAGAACGCATTAAATACATAAAAAAATTCATACCTGTTGAAGATTCTTATTTTTACAAATAAATTCTAAAATACCGCAGGTGCTAATATAAAAAACTACAAGGCTTAACACATTAAATTCCACATAATATTGATAAAATTAGCTGAGAAAGAGTAATTACAATACATATAATAAAGTGTTGGAACTAAAAATAGAACTAAACTAAATTCTAAAAATGAAAATAGTTTTACACATTACAGTTTCACATTACAACATAACAATAGAGTCTCAACAATATCACAAAATAAATAATACAATCATAAAGTATAACACAAACAAATAAAAAAAAACAAAAAGATCATCAGTCATCATCTTCTTCATCATCAACATCTAACTTGTATTGCTGATATGGAGTATAAACAAGGTGAAAAGGGAACTGAACTGTATGATCATCTCTCAAGTATTTCGCTAAAGCATCATCATAAGCAGCATCATATTCAAACTGTTGGCGAATCAGATCATCTGTATGAGCATTTCTTCCCTCCATTTCTACATCCTATGATCCATCCTCAAAATATCTCTCTGTTGAATCATCATCTGGTCCAATGACTCCATATTACTGGGGGTCCTAGAAGTAGAAGGAATATCCCTCGCCTTACTTCCAGATCGCCAATCAACATGGGACCCATAAGTCTTTATGTTTGCAGGCCCAATCGGTCTCTGAGGCTCAAACCTCTCCTCATCAGGTCTGAAATCAACTCTTGCATGCTCACAAAGTGTATAAATGAGAGCAGGGTGTGACAATCCACCAGTGGTCTCTCCCAGAGCAATAGATCAAGTGTTCATATAAATGATAGAGCCTACATTTATATCCATTACATGCTGAATTTAGTAGTTCAGGTTGGCTATATCCTTGGTCACTTCACTATGATGGTTTGTTGGAATCATCCTCCAAGAAATAAAATAATGTCTGGTCTTAAATACAACAATTAACATAGAAAGGGGAAAGTTGACATTAACTCCATTCTTTACTTTCAAAGCCCCTTTCTCACCAGTTAGAAAAGAAATAACCTCATCTAAAGCCTCATTTGTAGCAGAGAATGAATGATACTGGCATCTATAAATATCTTCTAATTGATAAAATTCATTTATTTTTCTTTGAATATACTCCACCCTTTTTCCTCGAACAAAAACAAAATCATCAGATGCCTCCAGAAAGCTGACATAAAACTCCATAACTATCTCAGATATCACATCGACAATAAAATAACAGAAGTTTTCTCACTGTTGAGCGATAATCAATCATTCCACTTCTCCTCCCGGATTTTTGAAATCTTGATCCAGAATCACTTTCTTATTTTCTTGAAGACTATGAAATCAAGCACTAGCTTTAAAGCTAACAAAATTTTTGCTCGTCATATTCTATTTTTCCTTTGCTCGATCTAGGTGCCATAAGAAATCTAGAAAAAATTAATAAAAATTTGAATAAATTCTAAAATTCTGAAAATAAAAATGTAAAGCACTTTAAACTTAATCCACTAAGTAAAAGTTGTTCACCAAAGCATTTTCTCAAAATCTCTCAAAAAAAAATAAAACTTTAAGATATAGGCAATGTGAGAAAAATCTTTGGTAAAAATCATTAATTTTTACTTTAAAGTTTAGCTCTTACCTAGAGAAAATGAAATATGAAGTTCTTTTGCCTCTAAATCGCCTCAAATCAGCCCAAAATCAAGCCTTAAGTGTGAAAACCAAAGGTTGAAGGTGACTTTAGGGGTAAAAAAGGAGGTTTTGTTGTGAAAATCGAGAATTAAAGGGGTTATTTTTGCTCTTGGGTCGAAGGCGCAGTCGGCGCCCATGCCAACACCGTTAGCGATGAAGGTCCAAAATTCACTATTTTGATTTTTTTTTCAAATTTTCAATTTCCTTTTAATTTACTCCAAAGATTATTTTAGTATTTTTAAACACAATTTTTTATCTAATAATAATTCACAAATAAACATTAACAAACAATCATTTTCACAAACAACAAACTAGCTTTTATATATGAAAATACACGTTTTACAAATACATTTCGCAAATCACACATTTGCACTTATTAAGCAAACTAATCAGCATCAAAATTAAGCTACAGCACTAAACACTGACACAAAACTATACGCATAATCAAAGTTTAGAATTCTAAAGCAAAAATAAACCAAACCAAATCAAATCAAATCCACATAATTACATCAAATACTTAAATATTCTTAAGCAAGTTGAGAATCCAAAGTCTTCAATCATTTCGCTTCATCTTTAGTGCTTTCACCTTCTTTAATATCTCCCATTGATTGGTAATGAACATATAGGTTGTAGAAGGACTGGTACGGGAATTGATCTATCGAATTTTATTTGGTCCACCCATTTTCCTTAAACATCCGAATAATCCTGCTTCAAAAGTTCCAGTATGACCAAAATTTTCTCTCATTCTCCAATCAAGGTGATAATAAAGGTAATTAAGATCTCCTGCTGCATTCATATTACTCTGAAGTTCTCTTTTAATTTTCTTCAGTTTTTTCTCCAAAGCAAGTGAACTTTCTGTTGTTAGTGGTATTAATGGAGTTGAAGCATGTGAAGAATAGTCCATAATAGCATTTAGTGCTTCATTTCCATTTCTAACTTATTGATCATCAATAGGGATCATGGGCTCCTATGGTAGTAAAACTTTTTTCCCAACTTTCATATCGCACTTGTGATTGATTGCAAATTAAAAAATTTGTAGAAGGATGCCCAAGTCAATAAATTGGCCTATTCAAAATGATACCCATAGCAAATTTAAATATGATTGATCTTATATCAATATGTTTTTTTTCATTTGAATACAGTAGTTTAAAATATTACTTTCCTTGGTGACTCTACTAATCTTCATAGTAGGGAGTAATTTTGCACAAATAAAGAAATGCCACTGATTTGAAATTGAATTAAGTGATGAAGCAGGAAAACTAATATATCCTCACCTCATACTTCCCACATATCACTTTCATCTGTCAGAAAAATTATAAGCATCTTGCATCAAATCTCACATAGGAATGAAATTTGTGTAATGACATATTGGAACATTTTCTATCATATACAATTCATTAATCCTTGTAGGATTGAATGGTACAGCCTTACCTCGTACCAAGACAACTCCTCAGGCAATTCCATGTAGATTTGCATAGAACTCCTTTACTACAGGCATAACAACCGTAGTGGTAGTGGAACAGAGAACTTCCCATCACCTTTACAAAATGATCTTATCAACTGGAGCACTTGGATTGATCAGTCCATGATTAACAAATCCTCTTTCCTTGAAC
>NEWO01000709.1:301097-324804 GCA_003013225.1 Phalaenopsis aphrodite
GTAAATCCTAAGAAAGTAGCTAACATTCATGAATCAGACGCATTTACCATGTTAGCAAATCAAGTTGCTAAAATTTCAAGGAAGTTAGACCAGTTTGGAATGAATTTTTCTCAACCAATTTCCATGATCGAAGAGAATAAAGTAGGCCAAGTAGTAGATTCTCAAGCATCATTAGAAACTTTGAATGTCATAAATAATAAGCAAAATAACCTATATTCCAATTATTATAACCCAGGTTGGAGGAACCACCCCAACTTTAACTAGAATAACAATTTGGGTGGTAATAATCAGCAATAGGGGAATAACCAAGGAAATCCATTGGGAAACTTGAACAACCAAGGGAATAATAATTATAGATCTACTTATCCTCCAGGTTTCAACACTAATACAGAGTTTAAGGAGAAGAAGTTGTCTATAGAAGAAGTGGTGTTTCAAATGGGAAATCAATTACAAAGTCAAAGAGCTACAATTAGAAATATCGAGAATCAACTTGAGCAAATAGCAAATTCATTAGGTAATAGATCCCAACGAATACTTCCTAGTAATAGTGAATCAAATCTAAAGAACTAGAATAAAGAAGAAGTAAAAGCTGATCCACTTAGAAGCAGAATAGAGTTCGAAGGTCGGGTTCAAAAAAAAATTGAAGTAGAGAAAGAAGAAATTGAAGAATCAAAAGAGGACGCTCCAAAAGATTATGAGAGACCTATTTCTCTGCTGAAAATTGATTTGGAAAAACCACCATCAGCAGAAGTTAGAAAAGTAATTTTCAAAATTTCTGGAAATATTTAAAAAGCTTACAACTAGTATTCTATCTGTTGAAGCCTTAGAACAAATACTGAGCTATGTAAAGTTTATTAAGGATATTCTCAAAAGAAAAAGGAAGTTTGAAGATAAAGAGATTGTTGTACTTAGTGAGGAGTGAAGTGCAATAATTCAGAAGAAGCTTCCTGAAAAGTGTAAAGATCCTGGTAGGTTTACAATTTCATGTGCAATAGGAGACTGAGTTTATAGGAAATTTTTATGTTATTTAGGTGCAAGAATTAACCTCATGTCATTATCAATATTTAAAAGATTGGGGTTAGGAGAAATAACCCCTACTACTGTAACTCTATAGTTAGCAGATCGTTCGATAACATACCCTAAAGGCGTTATAGAAGATGTCCTAGTGAAAGTGGATCAATTTATCTTTCCTGTTGATTTCATTGTGCTAGATATGGAGGAACATAAATATATACATATTATTTTGGGGAGACCTTTACTAGACATAGGAAGAGCAACAATGGATGTGCAAAAAAGGAAATTAACAATGCGCCTCAATGATCAAACTGTTACTTATAACATTTCAAGATCAATGAAATACCCTGCAAAAGCTAAAGATGATGAATGTTTTAGAAAGGATGTTATAAGATACCTAAGTGAATGGCATTTCAAAACAAATTATGAAGAAAAAATTAAGGAAAAAGATTTAGAACATGAGAAAGAAGAGGAATTAGATCAATGTGAAGATCGTTTTAAGGAAGATTCAAACTATATTCGAGAAAGTTTTAAAATTTTGGCCATGATAGACAAAGATAAATCATTTTTTCCATCTATTGAAAAACCTCCAGAACTTGAGTTGAGTTACTCCCTGATCATTTAAAATATGCCTTTTTATAAGATTCATCTACTTTACCTATTATAATTTCCTAAAAATTAATAATGGAAGAAGAAGAAAGGTTGATGAAAATTCTGAAAAATTTTAAGAAAGCCTTTGGATGGACAATTGTTGATATTAAAGGAAAGCCTTTAGATGGACAATTGTTGATATTAAAGGAAAGCCTTTGGATGGACAATTGTTGATATTAAAGGAATCAGTCCTTGAATTTGTATGCATTGAATTCATATGGAAGAGAACTGTGAACCCAGGGCTGATCCGCAAAGGAGACTGAATCCTGTTATGAAAGATGTTGTTAAGAAAAAAATTTAAAGTGGTTAGATGCTGGAATTATCTACCTTATTTAAGACAGTGCATGAGTTATTCCAATTCATTGTATTCCTAAGAAAGTAAGATTAACTATAACTGTAATGAACATAATGAGTTAATACCTACTAGACAAGCTACATGGTGGCGAATATGCGTTGATTATAGAAAATTAAATTTTGCCACTAGGAAAGATCATTTTCCATTACCCTTTCTAGATCAAATGCTGGATAGACTAGTTAGACATAAATACTTTTATTTTCTGGATGGATATACTAGTTATCACCAAATTCAAATATCTCCAAAGGATTGAGAGAAAACAACGTTTACCCGTCCTTAAGGTACTTTTGCTATTAGAAGAATGTCCTTTGGTTTATGTAATGCCCCTACTACATTTCAAAGATGTATGATGGCATTTTTTTGTGATTTAATTGAAAAAGGGATTGAAGTATTCATGGATTACTTTTCAGTGTTTGGAACTTCATTTAACTCATGTCTAGAACATTTATTCAAAGTTCTTAAGCATTGCGAAAAAACAAATTTAGTCCTTAATTCGGAAAAATGCCAATTTATGGTAGGAGGAGGAATTGTAAAAGGTCATCAAATATTTGAAAATGTTATGGAAGTAGATCGTGCTAAAATTCAAGTGATCGCTAATTTACCTTATCCAACAAATGCAAGGGAAATTAGGAGTTCTTTTGGACATCCTAGATTCTATAGACGATATATTAAAGAATTTTCAAAGATTGCTAAGCCTTTATGCCCTTTACTGGAGAGAGATGTAATTTTCAATTTTGATGAGGAATGCCTAAAATCTTTTAAATAATTACAAGAAAAATTAATCACTGTACCAATTATAGTTTCATCAAACTGGGAAAAATTTTTTGAATTGATGTGTGATGCTATTGATTATGCTATAGGAGTTGTTTTAGGACAAAGATATGATAAAATTTTCAAAATTATTTACTATGCTAGTAAAACTCTTAATGAAACTCAAATTAATTATACAGCAATTGAAAAAGATTTATTAGTAATAGTATATGCTTTTGATAAATTTAGATCATATATAATTGGAACTCATTATCTAGTGCATGCAGATCATTCTGCTATTAAGTATTTAATGAAAAAGAAAGATGTTAAACCTAGACTTATAAGATGGATTCTTTTTTTACAAGAATTTGATTTTGCAATAGTAGATCAGAAGGGGATTGGAAATGAAATTGTTGATCATTTGTCCAAACTTGAATTCGAAAAACACTCTATTTTGAAAATGAAATTAATGAACATTTTTCCAAATGAAAAAATGTTCACTATTAATGGGTGGTGTGTTCCGTGATATGCCGACTTTGTGAACTTTATTGTTAGTGATATTATACCTTACGGAATGACATAACAAGAGAAGAGGAAATTTATTTCTGAAGCTAAGACTTATTTTTGGGATGACCTATTTTTATATAAATAACAAAAGGATATGATTATTCGAAGATGTGTACCATTATAAGAAACTTATGAGATTATGCAAAAAAGTCATAATTATGATTTTTGGGGATATTTTGGAGTTGATAAAACAACATACAAAATTTTACAATCTGAATTTTATTGGCCTATATTTTTTAGAGATGTTAATGCTTATATCAAAACTTGTGATAGATGTCAAAGAGCAGGGAGTATTTCTAGAAGAAATGAGATGCCCCTCAATTACATACTAGAAGCTGAAATATTTGATGTTTGGGTATTAGATTTCATTTGACCATTTATACCATCTTTCAGAAATTTATATATTTTTTTAGCAGTGGACTATGTATCCAAATGGATAGAATTTTTTTCTTTACCTTGATGTGATGCTCAAAGCGTTACAAAATTTCTAAGAATAAATATATTTTGTAAATTTGGGGTGCCAAGAGTTATCATTACTGATGGGGAAGTCATTTCAAAAATGCCATAATGGAGAAATTATTAAAGAAATATTATATAAATCATAGAATTACTACTGCTTATCATCCTCAGACAAGTGGTTTGGTTGAACTATCCAATTGAGAAATTAAGAGAATTATGGAAAAATTTATGAATCCAACAAAAATGGATTGGTAAGTCAAACTTGACTATGCTTTGTGGGCTTATAGGACTTCATAAAGAACTCATATAGAAATGTCCCCATATAGGCTAATATTTGGAAAATCTTGTCACTTACTAGTTGAACCTGAGCATAAGGCATAATGGGCAATTAAAGAGTTCAATTATTATTTGAAAGATGTTGGTGAGAAAAGATTATTAAAATTAAATGAGCTTGAAGAGATAAGGAATGAATCTTATGAAAGTGCCAAAATTTATAAAGAGAAGATGAAGATGTGGCATGTTTGAAAGATTCTTACTAAAAATTTTCAACCAGGGAAACATATTTTGCTATATAATTCAAGGTTAAGATTATTTTCATACAAACTTAAGCCCAGGTGGATGGACCCATTTATTGTGATTAAAGTTTATCCTTATGGAGCTGTGGATATTAAAGATCTTAAGTCTGAGAAGATATTTAAAGTTAATGGGCATAGACTGAAACTTTATTTTATAGGGGATCAATATAAGTTTAATGATGGAATGATGTTGGGTCAACTAGAGTAAGCACTGGTTACGTTGGGCTGAGGACGTAAAACCAAGAGCTTTGTAGGAGGCAACCCATAAGTATCATTGTGTTTTTTTTTATTGTTGTTTTATGTGTGATTAAAAAACTTGGGGTAGTTTTTTTAGACTATTATGTATTTGTATTAACTTTCAGACTTTATTTAGTGATCTAGACATGTTAAAATGAGAGTTTGGACGTTAAGTTGACTTGTACAAAAATTTACACTGGAACTTAAGTGCCAAATCCGGTGCTTAAGTGAGACAGTTTAAAAACATGTGCAAAATTAATATTCTAGAAGGAAAAATCACCTAAAAGTTTGCAAAAATAATCTTGGCAGTTTCTAAACGTGTCTAGGAGTTATTGGAAGAATTTAGGCCTATAAATAGAAGGGTTTAGTGAAGGAATTTTACCACAGATCATCTCTAGCCCTAAAGTCTAAAAGAGAGAGAGATTTTAAGATAATGTCTTCATGGGAGATGCATTTGAAGAAGAAATAAGAGACCATGAGGAAGAAATTCATTAGTCAAAGTGCACAAGAGATGTATAACAGTTTCTTAGCCGTTTGTATTGAAGGGATATGAGAGAAAATCAACAAAATTGAAAATACCATGTCTGTACTGGAGACTAAGGTATTGGAAATTCATGTACATCTGGAGCATATTGGATGGCAATTGAAAATGCAATTTAGTCACACTAGTTATATAGAGGAAGGGAATAAGGAGATGTTTCTTAAGCAAAAGCAGATTGAAGAAGATTGCAACAGAGCACGTCACCACCGTCCGTTTTATCAACTTTATATTCCAGTTGCCCTAGGAGAGACTAATGAAAGACCTGAATTTGTTCTTTCTAATAAAGAATGGAATTAAGTTCTATGTTTTTTTTGTGTGATTAAAGTTGTTATCTTTAAGTGTTTCAGTGTTTAAGACATGTGTTAGTGTGTATGTTACTTATGTGTTTAATTGTGAATGTGTGTTAAGTGTTTTTTACTTAGGAAAATTTTCTCATTCGAGACAATTTGGAGTGAGAATTAAGTGTCAATAGTATTTGTACTTGTTTGTGAATTAATATAAGTTTGTTTCTGGGAAATTTATTTATTATTTTAGCCTTGAATTGAAATAGTTATTAAGGAGAATTTTGAGAGAGAGACGAGTTATAGGAAGTTGAAAATAGTCAATTAGGTGCTATGAGACCATTTAGGGGTGGTTTACTTAGGCAAATAGTGCAATTTAATTAAATTTAAAGATTTCAAAAATAATGCACTGGCGCCTAAGCACCATATCTTGTGCTTAAGCGTGAGATAACCCGAGAGGCTGGCGCCTAAGCGCCACTTACTTGCGCTTAAGCGTCGGTTCATGAAAATCGATTCACGAAAGGTTAAAAGTGAAATTTCAGTCCATAAACACTTTTTTTAATTCCTCGTGTCATCTTCTACCTCTCAAAATAAAAATTTTAAAGGGCTTGGGCACATCAAAAGTGAAGATTTCTTAGTGGAATCAAGTGAAATTTGCTAGATCCGAGTTCCTTGAAGTAAGAGCTTTACCCATATGCAAAAATTTTGGATTTTAACCATGTATTTTGAGCACATTTGGAGAAATTTCAAAATCCACTATTCATGGTAAAAAAAGAGGAAAAATCTATGAAAATTGCTTAGGAAGTTTAGTTTGTACTTTTAAAGGTTTATTTTTGTGATTTGGACTTCATTTTTGAAGTTATTTTTGGAATTTATAAAATTTGTAGAATGGCACCAAGAATGAAGAAGAGTAAAGGAAAAAAGCCTATTTGATTCGATCAAGTTTGTTAGTTCGAAGGCTCAAGATCTATACAGTGACGCTCTACAGTCACGAAAATTGATTCAGGAGTGATGTTTTGGAAATCTGGGTGAAGACGTGGAAGATTTAATTATTCGTCAATAGTGGGAACATTTGTTGTTTCTTTGTTTTCACAATGATTTCTTTTGTGAGGGAGTTCTATTCAAATCTACCTGAAGCTAAGGACAATCAAGTTATCGTTCGAGGAAAGTTGGTACTTTTTTTGCCAGAGGTAATCAACTAGTTTTTCCATTTACCACCGGATACGTTATGTTTTAAAGCAAATTATAGTCCTACCGAAGCGAAGTTAGATGAGATTAGTTCATACTTAACTATTAGGAGAGGGACTTTGGAAGATAACTAATGAGAGGAGAGTAAATTTCCCAACTTCAAAGTTATGTGCACCTTCAAAGGCCTGACACTATTTCATTTTTGCTCGTCTGCTTCAGACCAATCAACTCATTGAAGTGACCAGAGATAGAGCGACGTTGGAAAGCACATCAACATTGGAGCTTTGATCAGTCAGACTTTCATCAGTTCTGCTACAGTTATTACTACTGCAGGTCTGGGATTTTCTTCCTTGATCTTTTCTTTGTGTGATCAGGCTGACGTTAAATATGATAGCAGAGAGGAAGTATTATTACCTCTAAAGTCCATCACGAAGGTGAATGTGAAGACTTATTCTAAGCATTCAATTTTTGGTTGTAGAGGAGGATTTTTCAGAAGTTATAGAATGGAAACATCTGGTGCATTTACCTCTGCTGCTTCTTCATCTAGACCATCTACTTCACGTGCTTCTACATCTAGAGGTGAGTCTACTGAGACTCAGGATCAATTATTGCAGAAGATGGTGGATAATATCAATTTTACCGCTGATAAGGTACAAAATTTAGAGCCTTTTGTAGATCATACTAATAGTTATAATAGAATGAAGAGTGATTATAAAGAGAAATTCCACTCATCTTTGGAGAGCCTGATTAGAGATGACCCAGGAGTGCAATTTCCTCCATATCCCCGATACCCTGATTATGAGCCTGCAGAAAAGTTGTATAGCGGTGATTCTGAGTATGAGGAGTAGGATTAAGACATTATTATGATTGTTTTTGTTACGGACTATGTGATGTGGTACTAGGTACAGTTGTATTTGTGTGATCTTTTGGACTATGTTGTGTTTTGGACTCTTATGTTTTATTGTTATTATGACGTTTGTGGTAATTAATATTTTATTTTTAAATTTTAGGGTAGTAACTATTGTTTTGTGTTTAGTGTTGTGGATTAGTTAGTATAGAACTTAACGTAATTTCATATCTATTGCAAAGTAGAAAATTTTGATAGCTTAGATCTTAAACTTAAATTTCAGAAACTGCTACCCTTTATTTTTCTTTTATCATGTTTGCAAGTTTTTCTTTATGTTAAGATTGTGATGTTAGTAGTGTGTATGTTTTCTTTTATGTTTATACCCACTGTTTAGAAGTCTATTGAATCTCTACATGTTAAAGTAAAATGAAAATATAGAAAAATTGATCAAAAATTAATTTTACTCCTTTTTTTAGTTTTATACTTGTATCATTAGGGCTTAAAATTCCTGTTAGAATGTTTTTTTTAAAATTTTCATTCTTGCTTATATATATTTGAAGCTAAACTATTTAATTTGTTAAAAAATTTAAGTTTGGGGGGATGAAAAATATTTTAAAAATTGGAATTTTATTTGATCTCAAATGTGCTACAAGTGAATTTGATTTGAAAAGAAACAAATTAAATATGTATATGAAGTTATATTAGGGAAGTAAAATTTGATATTAGAAATGAGTAAGAAAATTTAGTTAAAATTTTTTGTAATGAAGAAAAACTTTAAGTTAAAAGTTTTTAGATGAGAAAATGATTAATATAAGTAACTATCTTTAGTAAGAAAATTATATTTTTGAAAATTTTTGATAATTTAGACTTTTACTTTTAATACTTAAATTTCTTTTATTAAAATAATTTTCAAAACTATTATTATATTTAGAAGTAAAAGTCTTATATCAAGACTTTGCTTTAGAAAATGAGAAGTGGAATTCAAAATCATTAAAAGCTTATCCAGATATAGTAATCCTTGATTGAAAAAGAAAAGAAAAAAGAGAAAGAAAATGAAAAAAAAAGAAATAGAAGAAGAGGAAAAGAATTAGGAAGGAGAAGCTTGAGGATTAGTGTCTAATCAAAAATTGGTTCTTCATTTGATCTTTTTAAAGTATAAGACTTTAGAAACTCTTAAGCTTATAGATATAATATAGAAAGTAAAATTATTTTTAATGAAAATTTTTAAGTGGAGATAATAAAAGAACTAAATTCTAAATTTGGAAAATCTACAATACATTTCTGAATTAGATAGAAACTCATATTTTCATCTTTCTTAACTTTAAGAATTTCTAAACTTTAAGTTGGTTTCATTTACTGAAATTTTTTTCTAAATTAGACTGCAGCATTTCTAAATCTAAATTTAACTCCTAAAGAAATTTATTTACATATCATACATATGTAGTTTTTAAATATTGAAGTGTCACTTGAGGACAAGTAACATTTTAAGTTTGGGGGATTTTGATATAGCTAAAATATGTAGTGTTTTTAGACATATTTTTATATCTATTTTTGAGATATTGCGCTTTAATGGAAGGTATTTTTGTGTTTTTCTTGCAGATACAAATAAAAAGGTTAAAAATGCTTAAAGGAGTGAAAAGGATCAAACTTGGAGCAAAATGGTGAAAAATGTGCAAAAGAGTTTTGGCGTCTAAGCGCCGGTTAAACAGAGAAGGCCGCGCCTAAGCGACAGAGGTCCCGTACTTAAGCGCCAGTGGCATTTATTGGATGAGTAAATTTAGTTTCTATGAATTTTGAAGAGGTTTTTGAGGCATCCATTGGCTTAGTAGGTGGTTATAACCACCGTGGATGAAAATTATCATGAAGGGATGCATCTCTTTAGGAAATCATCGAATTGGGACACATTTTGACCACTTGGAAAAATATATAATAAAGAAGAGAGGACTTTGAAAATAGTCCTGAAATTACTTGGAAAGTTTTGAAAGTTCATCAAATTGAAGAGTTAGTTGGAGAGATTTTCAGGCACCACTTCTATTTTTATTTTATTCTTTTTGTTAGTTTATTTTGAATGATTGTAGAGAGAAGAGATTCAAAGGAACTTCAAGAGTTTGGTGGAGAACTTGAGATAAGTTTTTATCTTTTTGCTTTGTGACTACTTTTGGTTTTAATTTACACTTGTTGTTTGTATGACAATGATTTCTACTTTTAAACTAAAGTGTGGTTTTATTTTCTCCATGGATTCTGAGTAGTCTTCTTTATTTTTCTTCTTAAAATGATAAGTAATTAAGTTTTGGATGGAAATTGTGGAGAGTATTGATCTTTAATATTGGAAGAAGTTATGATGATTTAAACCCATGAACTTCATTTACTTCTTGATTTGGCCAATCCAGATGTTAAAATTTGTTGTGAGAACACGTAAGAACCGGACTGGTATTGTCTTAGTCAACAATTGGAAAGAATCACATGAGGTTGTATGAATGAGAATGCAGTTCATATGATTCAGTACAAATAAATACGGAAATATTCATTGAAGCGTGTAGAGTTAGTGGATTTTAAAGTGACAGGTTAAAGCCCCCAACTTGGTTTATTGTTTTAGGTTCTGATACAAGATATTAACCCCTAGGTGCAGGGAATTGAGGGAACTTAGAGTGAAAGCTAGTATATTCCCTACCTAGTCAGTCTTCAGTACTATTCAAACTTTAAATTAGCCAATGTTCTTTATAGCAACTCTAGTAAGGGTAAAGAATATTATTGCTCCTAACAACACAATTTTCATACTTCCACAACAAAATTCCTATATTTATTACTGATTCATGATAAGAAGAAATATATTTTACTTATTAAGTGTTTTTCATCTACCAAACTCTAGTTATCTTTTTAAGTTGTTACTATTTTGTCAAAATATAGAAAAATAACAAAAATATTTGAATTTTTATTACTGTAAAATATATTCAGTTCAAGTAATTGTATTTTTAAAAATAGAAAGTTCTCTAAAAGTGTATATTGTATAAATTCCCTATGGGTTCGATATTCAAGATTTATTCAAAAAGTTCTATATTACTTGATAACGATATGTATACTTGCATAATGTCCCAATATATATAAATTAAATGATGAATTCTTATTTATCTTCAAGATCAAGTTTTTAGTTTTGTTGCAAAGGAAATATAAATGAAATATAATCTGATTTATTGTTGTACTTTGCATATTAAAAGTATTTACGGATCACATTGCATAATCCAAAAGGCATTCTATGAAATGCAAATGTTCCATATGGGCTTGTAAATGTTGTTTTCCTTAATCCTGTGGAGCAATTGGAAATTGATGATAACTGGTATATCCATCTAAAAAGCAATAATACTTATTCCCAACCAATTTATCAAACATTTGGTCTGGAAAGGGTAAAGGAAAGTGATCTTTTCTGGTGGTCATATTTAATTTTTTATAGTCTATATAAATCTGTCAACCATTAACTTGTGTTATTTTTCTCGTTTTCTTCAACAGTCACTCCTACTTTCTTCGGAACACAGTGAATTGGGTTTACCCAAGCACTATCTGAAATAGGATATATAATTCCAGCATCTAACCATTTTAAAATTTCTTTTTTAACAACTTCTTTCATTATTTTTTTTAATCTTCTTTGAGGATCAGCTTTAGGTTCATATTGTTCATCTGATAAAATTCTGTGCATACAAATTGAAGGACTAATTCCTTTAATATCTGCTAAAGTCCATCCAAAAGTCTTTTTATACTTGTTCAACATTTCTATCAACTTTTCTTCTTAAATTTTAGCTAACTCAGAAGATATAATAACAGGCAATATAGATGACTCTTTTAAAAATACAAACTTTAAATGAGTAGGTAATATCTTTAATTCAAGTTCAGGTGATTTAATACTTGAAGGAATAAGATTTTTACTATCGTTTTCTAACAATTCCAACTTTTTAAATTTGCTCTGAATATAATACAAATCTTCTCCTTTTATTTCATCTTCATTCTCAAAAATTTTTCCTTAGTTTAATTTATCTTCACACTCATTCTTAAACTGTTCATTACTCAATAAATCAGCTACTTCCATCTTGAACATTCATTATCTTTCTCTTTTGCAGGATATTTCATAGCTTTTGTTATATTAAATTTTACTTCTTGATCATTAACTCTCATTATTAATTCTCCTTTTTGCACATCTATCACAGTTTTT
This sequence comes from Phalaenopsis aphrodite, assembly GCA_003013225.1. NCBI lineage: Eukaryota > Viridiplantae > Streptophyta > Magnoliopsida > Asparagales > Orchidaceae > Phalaenopsis > Phalaenopsis aphrodite. The sequence goes on from NEWO01000709.1 coordinate 312,764, forward strand.
CCTATTGAAATTTATCTTTTTCCATATCCAACACTATAAAATCTATAAGCAAAATAAATTTATCTACTTTTACTAGTATTGATCGATCAGCTAACTGACGAGTTACAGTAGTAGGGGAAATTTCTCCCAAATCTAAACATTTAAAGATTGATAAGGTCATGAAATTGATACTCGCTCCTAAATCACATAAAGCTTTTCAATAAAACTTTTCACCAATTGCACATGGTATACTAAGACTACCAGGATCTTTTAATTTTTTAGGAAGTTTTTTCTGAATAATAGCACTACACTCTTCACTGAGTGCAACGACCTCATGATTTGTAAACTTCCTTTTCTTATTTAGTACATCCTTCATAAATTTCACATAACTTGGCAAAGCTTCAACAAATGGAAAATTTATCTTTAATTTCTTAAGGACTTCCAAAAATTTTGTAAATTGTTTATCATTATTTCTTTGCTTCAATCTTTGAGGAAACAGAGGTAATTTTTTTTTCTAAAGGAACTTGTGTTTGTTCATTTTCATGTTGATCATTTTCCATTTCTTCCTTCTCTTCATCAACATCAATTTCTCTTTGGATCCTTGTTTTAACTTCTTTTCCACTTTGTAAGTGAATAGCTTTAATTTGCACTTTATTTTGACCTTTTAGATTAACTTCCACAGTTCTCGGAAGAATTCCAGAAGTTCTATTACTAAGTGCGGTAGCAATATGTTCTAATTGGTTTTCAATATTTCTAATAGCAACCCCATGATTTTTTTATATGATTTTCCAAATTCAACATCACTTCTTCCATCGTCAGCTTCTTTTCCTTAACTTGTGGGTTAGAATTGCAGTTAAATCTTGGAGGATAATATGGTTGAAGATTAGGATTTCCTTAATTGTTCAGATTTTTCAGATGGATTCATTGGATTGTTATAATTATTCTAGCTAAAATTAGGGTGATTTATCCATCAAGAGTTAAAATAGATAGAACAGGGATTGTTATTTTGATTATTTATTGCATTTAATTTTTCATAAGATGGTTGAGTTTCAATAATCTGTCCTAGTGAATTTTTCTCTAATACTGGGGGTATTTGAGAATAGTTCACTCGTATTTGATCAATCTTTTAAGAAATAATAGCAATTTGAGATGCAAAAATAGACATTGCATAAAAAACATGAATATTGGCTACTCTCTTAGGATTTACCCTTTCAGAGGGCCATTGAAAATTATTAGTAGTCATTTCTTCAATTAAAGAATATGCTTCATCAAAAGGATTTTATATTAATAATCCACCCACAACAGCATCTACAATAGATCTTACTGATCCTACTAATCCATTGTAAAATGTTTGAATTATTACCCAATTTGACAAAACATGGTGTTGACATTTTCTAAGAAGATCTTTAAATCTTTCCCAAGCTTCATATATGGATTCCGTTTCAAACTGACAAAAAGATGTAATATCATTTCTAAGCTAAGCGGTTTTCGAGGGTGGAAAATATTTAGCCAAGAATTTTTATGATAGTTCTCCCTAAGTTCTAATAGATCAAGGAGCTAATGAATTTAACCAAGCCTTGGCTTTTTCCCTTAATGAAAAAGGAAAAAAGGCTAAGCCTAACAACATCATTAGACACTCTGTCATGTATAAATTTAGCATAAATCTCGAGAACTAGCAAGATATAAGTTAAGATCTTTAGTAGGTGATCCTCCAAACTGATTATTTTATACCATTTGGATAATAGCAGGTTTAACCTCAAATGAATTAGCAGCAACATCAGGATTTTGAATAGTTAAGTGAAGTTCATCTGCTATCGGGTTTGCATAATCTTTTAAAGGTCTTTGTCGATTGTAATTTATTGGATTTTCTAAGTAATTTGCCATTTCTTTTAAATTTTTAATTTCTCTTTGTTGTTTTCAAATTTTTATAATAGTACTTTCTAACTCTTAATTGTAAGGTACTAAGCCTTCAGATCCAATATTTTGCATAACTAAATAAAGTAAGCAAAGTAAAATTCTTTTTTTTATTTTTTATTTTTATTTTTTTTTATTTTTATATACTTTTATAGTATATATATTATCTCTAATTTTCTATTTTAACAAAACTATTTAATTTACCTAAATTTAACTGTTACTTTTCCCACGCAATGGCGCAAAAAACTTGATCCTTATATGAAAAGTAAGCTGTGTAAAATATATATAATTTAAGCAATTAATAATGGGATTTTATCTAAGTATACGTATCGTTATTAAGTAATAAAGAACTTTCTATTTAAGCCCCAAATATCGATCCCATAGGGAAGGTGTAAATTGTCAAATATAAATTTTACTAGGAAATTTACAAAAAATTAAACGAAATCGCTGTCACTAATTTTGAATGTTGAGATTTTATCAAAACTAAAGTACTTAACTATTAGTAAAACAAAAATGTAAAATTTAAAAAGTAAATACTAACTTACTAATTATGTTTATGTAAGGAAGATTTCTTATTTGAAAAAGCATCGTTCCCACAAAAATGAGGATCTGTTGAAATGAGATGATGTAAATATTTATAATATATATTATGTCAAATAAGAGCAATTATAATTCTCTACTTTGATAAGATGCATATAAAATCTTTGGCTAATCCTAGGTTTAGTCCCTAAATCTGTGGCTAGGCTAAGAGGATACCGGCTCCCACATTAGAGCTCCCACTTCCCTTACCTTAAGGCTAACTCTCTCTTTTGTTTTTAAACAGTAAGACTGAATCGGGGATTTTAATCTGTCACCCTAACGATTCTCCAATTCTACACCCAACAAATATTAATTTCCTATTTATTTGCACTTAATTTGATGAACGAATTTCTTCTCCATGAAATCAAATGTGATCCTCACTCTGTTGTAGAACTCATACTCCATTTTTTAGATCATATGTTTAACAACATATTTTAACAATTCAATTTTCTAAATAAAAATATAAATTAAGTTTAGAGTTGAAAATCATCACAATTTATTTTATATTTTAATATTGGCACATCATATTATCTCTTCATTTCACCATATCACAGAGTAGGGAGAAAGATATAGTGAACTACTCAGACTTCATGAGAAAGACACAACATAACATAAATTTCATATATAAAAGAAAGTTCATACAACACTAATAAACAAACAAAGCCTATCTGAAACTCTTTCTCAAAGAAAATCCCTTGTAGTCTTTCCTTAGAAAAGCAGGAAGAAGAAATCTGTCACTTTTCTCCTTCTCCAACACTCTTACAGAAAGTTTCACACTAAGGGTGCATTTGGCGCAGCTTTTTGTGGCGTCTGGCATTTTGAAAACGCAGGATAAGCATTTCACTCATGCAATTGGGGGGCGGGCTGAAAACGCCGGTCTTAATTTCTGAAGAGAAGCGGGACACGGGATCGACCCGCGTCCCGCTTCGATGAAGTGCGTTTAGGAAAAATTCCTCTCGTGCCCTTCTTCTCCCCCATGAGATCTCGTTGCCCTAGCAACTTCTCCATCGCTCCTCTCCCTCTCGTCTCCTTGGTTCTTCTTCGTGTCGCCATTAGTCGATTCCCGCCTCATTGATTCCACCAGATTCCCTGTTCGGCATCCTATGTCGTATTTGCTACTAATGCTTTAGCTAATTCCCTGTTCGACATCCTAGGATGTTACTTCACTATGTTCTTGATTTTCTTTTGCCCTTCGTCTTCATCCTCACCGCCGTCGTCACTCTCGAAGGCATCGATAAGTGTTCCTCATTTGGTAAGTGGGTTTGTTAATTTCTTCTTTTTTTCTTTGCAGCTTAACCAAAACAAGGGCAGATTTGTCATTTTTCCAGAATTAGTTGTTCTCTAAACGCACAAACCAAACAGACGGACATCCAGATCAGCTGCTTATCACCAGATTATCAAGATAAGGTGGATAAGTTGCAGCTGCACCAAACAAACCCTAAATCTCACCACAAAACTCTAAACTATAAAACAAAAATTCATAATGGACTCCAATATGGTGGTGAAATGAAGATGGATTATGAAGAATGATGAAAATGAAGTGTGGAGGAATGTCTTGGAGCAAAAAGGAGTCGCATCCTGATGCATTTTGGCCTCAAATAAAGTCCAAGGTTTGTTCTCCAAGAGGTGCGTCCAATATCTCTTCAAAAATCATCCAAATACATCGAACCTTCTAGAAATAGCGGTTGAACCGCCTTTGAAGCTAATTCTGGCTCCGTCGGTGCTGAGTAAAAATTTTAGTTGTTATGTTGTTCTATGTCGTCACCTCAGCCGACGTTTACTACTACTTCAAAAACGTCATTTTGACTCCAAATTCAATCCTTTTTTCTTCTTTTTTGCTTTGTCCTAAAAATCAATAACCTACAAGAAAATATCAAAATACCTTCCATTAAAATGCAATATCACCAAAAATAAGTATAAAATTTGGGTCTAAAAATGCATATATTTTTTGTGTATCATATACTGCCACCCGATAGCATCCTGAACAGCTGCATAATCAAAATTTACGAGAGGGGAGTTGCATTCCTTCCATATTGACCACCATGACTTTGTCAAACCTTTTTGCATAGTATCTTTCATGAGCAGGAGCAACATACTCTTTGGAAGAGAAATTGACGTCATTGACTCTGGAGAATTCAATAGGTCCAGAGAAATTCCATCGTCAATGGGCTCAGTGCTTGTTTTAAAGAAAATGGAGTGGATTTGGCCAAACACTACATCCCCAGAGTTCAATATCCTAGGTTTTTTTTGTAACTTTCAGAAGAATACGAGATGATAAGATACCATGAAGGCTCCGTCAAGACCAAGAATTAGAAGAACTGCAGCCTTATGAGCTATGAGAAGGTTGTACCTCTAAGTACACGCAAAGGGAGTTCTTATCCTAGAGTGTGGCTTAGTAGGTCAGCTGGATCAGGAGCTCACCACACGGAAGATGGACAATCAGCTGGCACTATAGGTTTAGCTTATGATATGAATTCAGTATATGATGTTCCAGATGAATTTAGCATGTCGTCTATTGATAGTTCAATATGTACTCAGTCTGTAACTCGTATTTGGAGCAGATTAATGAAAATTCTTTCAAGTTTCAACTTGCTTGTCAAATTTCCCTCTTCGTATGATTAATAAAGTGCCATGGAACCATATGACAGTTCTAATTTATAATGAACAAAGAACGATACAACGAATGTCTGATATTAAAATTTAAAATAATTTTGAAAATCAACCAAAGAAAATTAAATTTTGAAAATATATTTTATAATTAAGTGTAATAAAAACAACAAAAAAGAAAATGATAAATTTGTTGAATTTGCTTCTCTCTAGTTCGATATTACTTACTCTTTGCATACGCAGTGCGACTATTGATCCCGAGAAAATATAGTTGTGTGAAATTTATAAAGTTTACTCCGCTTTGCAATGATGTCAAAAACTTGATGTGGTGTTTAAGGAAAAATAACGTTAAGCACTTAAGTTGGGATTCTATGCAAGTATACTTATCATTATCAAGTAATATAAGACTTTCTTTTTAAGTACCAAATATCAATCCCGTGGGGAAGGTTTAAATTTGAAATGATAAATTAACTAGGAAATTTACAGAAATCCAACGAAATTATTATTACTAATTCTGAATGTATAAGATATTATCAAAGCTAAATTATTTACTACTAGCAGAATTTAAGAGCATGGTTCAAAATTAATAATTATTAAACTATTAAACTATGTTTATGTGATGAGGTTTTTAATGTGAAAAAGCATCTTTCCCACTACAATGAGTTTTGGGTGAAATGAGATGAGATAAATGGTTTAAATATGTATTGTGCTACATAAGAGCAATTTTAATTCTCTACCCCGATTCAGTGTTATAGAAAATCATTGGCTAATCTTAGTTTTAGTCCCTAAATTAATGGCTAGGCTAGGAGGATACTGGCTCCCACTTCCCTTCCCCTGAATGGTAACTCTTTCTTTAGTTTTTAAACACTAAGATCAAATTGAGGAGTTTCAGTCTGTCACCCTGGAAATCTCCAATTTTACACCCAACAAAGTATATTTCCCTATTTATTTTCACTTAATCCCTTGAAAAAAATACTTCTTCATAGACTTCAATGTGATTCTCATTTTGTTATAGAACTCATACTCCATTTCCCGAATCATATGTTTCACAACACATTTTAACAATTCAACTGGCCAGATCGAAAAAAAATTAAGAGCGGAGTTGAAAAATTATCACAATGTATTTAGATTTTAACATTGGCACATCTACATTATCTCTTTATTTCACCATATCTCAGAGTTGGGAGAAAGAGAAAAGAATCTACTCAGATTTCAGAAGAACGATACAACAAAACACAAATTTTATATATAAAATAAAGTTCATACAACAATAATAAATAAACACTCATCTGAAACTATTTCCCAAAGCAAATCCTTTGTAGCCTGTCTTAGAAAATGTAGAAAGAAGAGATCTCTCACTTCTCTTCCTCTCCAACACTTCTTAGAGAAGAATTCACACTTAAACTCACCACAAAAAATCAAATATATATAAATAATAACTAACTAATGGTGTGTAATGGCGTGGAATGTAGAGGGGCGAAGAGGAAAATTGAATATGCTAATACTGAAATATAATTTTAGAAAATGTAGCCAAGCCTTCTCCTTTAAGTTGATTCAAGTGAAGCTAATCTTTAATTAGGCATCTCCTCAAGCTTCTCCTGACATCTTTTTTCTCTTTTCTTCTCAGGATCATTTTCAATCCTTTTTTTCTTTTCTTTTTTCTTTTTTTTCATGTGAGAATTACTATATCTGGACAGTCTTTAATGATTTTGAACTTCACTATCCCCTTCTTAAAGTTGAAACCTTTTCACATTCCTTCACTTTATAAATTTAATTAGCTTTAAAGATTTTTCATAAAGTTTTAATCTTTTCTCTTTAGTGAATCCCTATGATTTTTAATACCTCAAAAATACAAATTTCTCGACTAAAAATAGAAAAATATAGTCTTATTCTATCATATCAAATAATCTTAATCTCTAAAAGTAATCTTTATTATTTAAAAATTTTACTTAAGTTTATTATATATTTAGAAACATAGATATAGTTATCTAAGGTTACCCTCTACTACTAAAGGTCATGTTAAATTTTTAAAATATTCTGAAAATATGACTAATTGAGGACAAATAAAATTAAGTTTATTTCCTTTAAAAGGAATTTCTCTTCTCCCCAAACAAAAATTTTTGAAAGATTTTAAATGAAGAACTTAAAAATTAAGGGTTAAAGAAAACATTTAATATATAAAGAAAAGACATCCTGTTGAAGGTTCTGATTTGAAACTTAACTCAAAGATATTGCAGGTGCTAATATGAGAAGCTACAAAACTTAAAACATTAAATAGCACGTAATACATATAAAAATTTGCTGAGAAAGAGTTAACTACAAATACATCCAACAAAATACTAAAAACTAATAACAGTATTAAAAACAATCTCATAAATCTAGAAGTTCACATCACAGCATACAGCAAAAATAAATTACCACAGTCCAAAAATAAATAGAGTCAAAAATAAACTACAATTAAAAATAATCAAACAAAAATCTAATTAAAGCATCACCAGTCATAGTCTTATTCTTCTTCATCCACATCCAAATTATGCTACTCATATGGAGTAAAAATAGGGTGTGTAGGAAACTGAACTGAGTGATCACCCTTCATTAATTTGACCATTGCATCATCATAAGTAGTATCGTATTCAAAATTTTGTCTTATCAAATCATCAAAGTGAGCATTTCTGCCCTCCATTTTTTCCATTTTATGATCCATTCTCAAAATATCTCATTGTTGGATCATCATTTGTTCCCTAAATTCTTGGATAGTAGGGGCACTAGAATTATCTGAAGTAGAAGGAATATCCCTGGTCCTACTTATACATCTCCATCCAACATGAGATTCATAAGTTTTGATATTAGCATACCCAATAGGTCTTAGAGTTTCAATCATCTCCTCCTCTGATTTATAATCAATTTGTGCCTATTCACAGAGTGTGAAGATCAGGGCAGTGTGTGTTAAACCTCCAATAGTCTCTCCAAAAGCAATAGATCGAGTGTTCCTATAAATAATTGAGCCCACATCTATTATTTTCATTTACTAGATATAGAAGTTTAAGATGGCTCTATCCCTTGTAACCTCACTATGATGATTTGTAGGTATCATTCTTCCAGAAATAAAATAGTGCAGGCCATAGATACTACATTTAACATAGAAAGAGGAAAGTATACCTTAACTCCATTCTTCACCTTCCAGATTCCTATTCCATCACTAAGAAAAGAAATAACCTCATCCAAGGCCTCATTTGTAGTAGAAAATGATTTTTACTGGCAGCCATACACATCTTCCAAATGATAAAATTCATTAATTTTACTTGGAGTAAACTCCACCATTTTCCCTCAAACAAACACAAAGTCTTCAGAAGTCTCCTTAAAATTCGCATAGAACTCCATCACTACGCCAATAATCACCTTGGCAGTAAAGTAGTAGAAATTCTCCCACTGCCAAGCATTGATTATATTCTCAACTTCACCTCCCACATTTTAAATCCTCAATTTGGAATCACTTTTTTAGTGTTGCGTAGGCTATTGAAACAAATGCTCGCCTTGTAATTGACAAACTTTTGATCATCAAAATCCACTTTTCTTTTTCCTTTGCTCATTCTAAGTGCCAAGGTAAATCTACCAAAATTTGATAAAATTATAATAAATTCCTAAAAAAATTCTGAAAATCACAATGTCGAACATTTTAAACTTAAATCTACTTAGTAAGAGTTCTTCTCCAAAGGATTTTCTCAAAATCTTCCAAAAAAATCTTAAAAATTTGGATCTCGGCAATGTGAGATAAATCCTTGGTGAAAATAAAAAATTTTGAGTTTAAAGTAAAGCTCTTACTAGAGAAGATGAAATCCAAGCTTCGTTTTCCATAAAATCGCCTCAAATCCGAGAACTAGAAAGCCCTAGGTGCAAAAACTAGAGGTTGAAGGTGACTCAAAGGGTAAAAATGGCGTTTCACTATGTAAATCACAAATTTTAAAGGTGTTAGGGTCGGTTTGTGTGGAGGGTGCTGTCGGTGCCCATCCGGCACCGTCGGCGCCAAAGGCCAAAAATACACTATTTTAATTTTTTCAATTTTCAATTTTCTCCCATATCACTCCAAAGTTTATTTTGTCTTTTTGAACATTAATTTTCATCTAAAAATAATTCAGAAATAAACAATTTCACAAACAAGACCAAACTAACTTTTATATATGAAAATACACTTTTTGCAAATACATTTTACTAATCTCATTTTCACATCTTCAAAGAAAACTAACTTATAATTCAACGTCAAAATCAAGCCACAACACTAGAACGTTGACACAAAACTATACACATAATCAAAGTTCTGAAGCAATGTAAAGTAAATCCAATCTACACAATTACATTACAACATAAGTATTTTAAAATAGTAGATAGTCCAACTTTTTCAATTAATCTATCTCTTCTTCAGACTTTCTCCTCCTCTAATATCTCCCACAGACTGGTAATGGACATATAAATTGTAGAAGGGTAGATACGGAAACTGATCAGTTGAATTTTCATTGATACATCCATTTTTTTCTTGAACATTTGTACCAATCATGTTTCAATTGTTCCTGTATGGTCAAAGTTCTCCTTCATTCTCCAATCTAGGTGATAAAAAAGGTATTTAAGATTTCCTATTGCATTTTTAATACTCTGAAGTTCTCTTTCTATTTTCTTCTTTCTCTTCTCCAAAGATATTGAACTTCCAACTGTTGGTGGCCTCAATGGTGTTGAAGCATGTGATGAATAATCCAAAATACAATCTAATGCTTCATTTCCTTTTCCTATGTAATTTCCATCAATAAGAATCATGGGCTTCCAAGGTAGTAAAATTTTTTCATAACTTTCATATAAAACTTGAGATTGACTACAAAGAAGGAAAATTGTAGAAGGATGCCCAAGTCCATATATTGGCCCATTCGTGATAATACCCATAACAGATTTAAAAATAATTGACCATACGTCAATGGGTTTTTCCATTTGAAGTCAATAGTTAAGAATGACACTTTCTTTTGTAACTCTACTAATCTTCGTGGTAGGTAGTAGTTTTGCAGATATGAAGAATGTCATTGTTTTGAAATTGAGTTAAGCAACAACATAGAGAAACTAAGGTATCCCTCATCTCTGATTTTCCAATTATCTTGTTCATCCATCAAAAAATTTATTACTTCTTGCATCATATCTCTCATCGAGATTAAATTTATGTAATCACAGATTGGAACGTTTTCTATCATATACAAATCATTAATCCAAGCCAGAGTAAATTGTACAGCCTTACTTCTAGCGAAGACAACTCCTTGGGTAATTCCATGTAGGTTAGCATAAAACTCTTTTACTATGGATACTACAACTGCAGCGGTAATGTAGCACAGAACTTCCTAACGTTTCTGTGCAATGATTTTCTTGAACTGTGTACTTGGATTACTAACTTTGTGATTGACAAAGCCTTTCTCCTTTATAAGTCTCTTCTTCGTTATGAATTTGTCGTATAATCTCTGCATGTCAAAACTGATAAACTTTCATTGATTAAAAACATCATACCATGAAGTATTTCTGGAATTAAAAGCCATGGAATTTGAAGTTCTGGACATCCTAGTTAGTTTTTAGGACTTTAAAAACACCTCTCAGCGGTTATTATGGTGTGAAATCCCGCCAAATTTTGCTATAACCATTCAGCATGTGAAAAATGTTTGGGACACCATCGGTGCTCCTGATTGCGCTGTCGGCACCATTGCCTTTAGTCGGGCCCCATTAGTATCATTGGCCAAATTCACGTCTGAATTTTTTTTGTTCAATTTGATTCTAAATTTTCCTCCAATACCAATATTTGTCTTAATTTATGATATATAAAATTGTGTAGGACATAAAAATATTATTATTTCCTAATACATAAAAACTCTTATTAACAAAATAGTAATATAAAAATGTTTAGAATTATATATGGGTTGTCTCCCATAAAGCACTTGGTTTAACGTCGTCAGCACGACATACCATTGGTTTAGTTGGGTTAACTTAACATTAAAATTTCTTTAAATTGGGGTATGTGTCCTTCATAATAATATTTCAATCGATGTCCATTAACTTTAAATACCTTTCCAGTTTTAGGATGCTTAATAACAATGATCCATAATGATAGACTTCAATTACTTTAAATGGTCCTAACCATCTAGATTTTCAGTTTTCCTACAAATAATTTCAATCTTGAATTATATAATAGAACTTCTTATCGAGGTTCAAACTTCTTATTTTATAATCTTTCGATCATGCCATATTTTCATTTTCTCCTTATAGATTGTTGCATTATCATATGCTTCATTTCTAATCTCCACAAGTTCATTGAATTGCAGTAATCTTTTCTCACCAGCATCTTTTAGATTAAAATTAAATTCCTTAATAGCTCAAAATGCTTTATCCTCTAATTATACTGATAAGTGGCATGCTTTTCCAAAAATAAGCATGTACGTGGACATTCTTATAAGAGTCTTATAAATTGTTCTGTGTGCCCATAATGTAGTATTTAATCTAGCCGGCCAATCTAATTTATAGGGATTTACAGCTTTTTCTAAAATTCATTTTATTTCACGAATTGATATTTCTACTAGACTGCTAGTCTAAGGATGATAAGCAGTAGAGAATCTATGCATATGATCATATTATCTTATCAATTTCTCGATTCTCTTATTTCTAAAATGGGATCCTCCATTAGTAATAATTACTCTAAGCATTTCATATCTTGTAAAAATATTTTTATTTAAAAATTTAGAAACACTGTCTGAAATAGGATATATAATTCCAGCAACTCACCATTTTAAATTTCATTTTTAACAACTTCTTTCATTATGGGTTTTAATCTACCCTGAGGATCAGCTTTAGGTTTGTATTATTCATCTAATAAAAATTTGTGCATACAAATTGAAGGACTAATTCCTTTTATATCTGCTAAAGTCCATCCAAAAGTCTTTTTATAT
>NEWO01000710.1:60318-78836 GCA_003013225.1 Phalaenopsis aphrodite
GCACCACAACAATGGTTTTACGATAATGAAAACATTTCGGGCAAAGCTAAACTCACCTTCGTTTCAAAGTCGTTGTCATTATTTTTGGAATCCATCATCAATATATCTTGCTCGAGAGAGCAGTCCATCGCAACTCCTTGAAACTTTAGCTTCTAGAAACACAAATGAAAAATGTGACACAATAAAGAGAGAACATTCCAAGCGCGGCTGGGAAAACTTGACAAAATAAGAGAAAAAGTGACTAATAAAGCTTTTTCGACCAAAAGGGTGGGGTCAGGCTGGGTCACACGATGAAAAAAAATAACATTTTTCATTTTTTAAGTACTGGAATTTACACGTTGATGTATTTCATTGCCATCTAGACGTAGCTCTATATCCAGAGTCCGAGCGCAATATTTTTTCACCATGTCGCCAATGAAATAGGTTTCTTAATGTTGTCATAGTATCATGGAGAATTTCTGAGAAATATTTAAATTTCTTGCACCAGAATAAATTATACCTTATTATATGTAATAGTGAAAAGCATACTAATTTATAAATAAGGAAATTAGAGAAATAAAAAATATCTAATAAAGAAAATAAATAAATACTAAAAGATATATGGAGTGAATAAAATAAAGTCTTCCCTCAAGTTTAAAAACCGATTATTTCCAACTTTTTTTTTTGCATCATCAATATCATGTTCATTCATAAACAATCTAACAAAATATCAAAATTTTCAATTAATTACTAATTCATAAATTGGTTTTATCTATTTATAGAGGGGCTGTGAGTAAAGTTGACTCGTGACCCGGCTCAAGCTTGACTCGATGAGTGGCCTGTGAACTAAGATAATGAGCTAACAAGCCAAGCTCAAGTTAGCCCGGGCTTGACTCATTACCTTGTTAGCTAGCTCATTTAAAAAACATTAATATAAAATATACTCAAAATATATTAAATTTGAAGACTTTAAGTATTAAAAATATTTAAAAATAACATTTTATATTTTATATTAAGTGATTGTCTTTCTCTCTTAATTGTTCATTCTATTTGTCATTATAATTTAACACTAACTTAAATTAATATTATTTTTATTTTTTTATGATAAAAAAGCTAGCTCGTGAGTCTTCTTGAACTCATAGACTTAAATTCAATAAAATTAATCAACCTCAAACTAAAGTTGAGGGTGGCTCGAGCTCGACTTGCAATTGGCCTTTGCCACCATGCATGCTTTTGAACAGTGGAACAGTAAATTTGCCATATTATATATAATTAAAATTTTGTAAAAATAATTGGTGAGAATTAATTAATTATAGCTAACAAAATCATTTGTTTACATATATCTCTGTATATCAAATTGTTAAAATTAAAACTTTATAAAAATGGTTTCAATTATTTAAGCATTTCTTTTGGGAGAAAATTTGCGTGCCTCCAAAAAGTTTAGAGGCATTAGATGCTGATCCAAACTCGCAAATGCATGTGCTTCCTATTAGTCTTTGTGTTAAAGTGAGCTTCCATTATTCACAATAGATGACATGCACACTTTTTATGTCAAGTGAATCACCAAGAGATTCAATTTCGTTTTATCAACCAATGATTGCCAAGCAATTCTTTCCTCCACCTAAAAGAGAATTACATCCAAGGCATCACACTGATAGAAGATTATGCGTTTGATTATGTATTTTAGTTAATTTCTCATTCCAGTCAAGATGAATTAAGCCTTGAAAAAATTAGGTCATAAATGGAGACTTCCTTATTCAAGGTTATTAATACAAAAAATGAAGAAAATACATTTATCCAGTAAAAATGGCATGACATTGAAAATTTTTACTTAATATCTCCACAAGAATGAATGATGAAGGCTTCGTTTGGCTCTAATGTTATTTTGTTAATGCAACGGAATCAACTATCAATTTGTAACTGTAGACTGTTAAAACTCATTATATACAGAAAATCAACGTGAAAATAGCTCAATATCTAACAAAAATTAATTAGTACAATTGACGTAAACTAGACTAGACCGTCTTTTACAAACCTTTACAAACTGCTGAAAAACACCCAAATAAGCCTAGAATTAATATACATCAAGCCAGGTCTTGTTGAAGGATTATGCCCAATTATACCTGTAAGAGATTAGACCAGATTTACAATAGTAAGATGAAAGGAAAAGCCAACCAAAATATCAACTTGAGTTTTCAAGCAATTCACTTCTCAAATTGAACACTGGTAATGACAATCACAGTCCTAAAGCCAAATTTCATCCTCTATTCAAGCATAGAGATGTAAGCAGTGTCTTAGCAGTCTCCAACTTTTTTCTTTCATCTTCACTTAGACGGGGATTTGCAATCTCATCTTCAATCCGTGGATAAATCTCTTGCAAATAAGACGTCATTTGTTCAAGTTCATTCCAGGAAGTAAACTCTTCACCCAACAACTTCACACAAATAAAATGAACAAGACCAAGAAGCAAACCAAAATCCCTTGTATCTAGCCCAACATCCAAACCTACCAGCATAACACAGCCAAATGCATCCACTATTCTAAGGCTTCCTTTCTTTAGCATAGATACCGCCATCAAAATTAAATTTGTGAAAACAGACCCCTCTGGTTCAGAAATCTGGCCATCATCCTCCTCAGTACTGACCTTGCTGATTTCATAAAGTTCTGCCTTGCTTAAGACAGCAAGCCATGTTGGGAAATGATGTTGATTGGGTACGATGAATTTTGATTGGCATTCCTGTTTTCTGGATTTAATAAGTTGGTTGCAGCCCACCCCAAGTATAAGAACAGGCAGCCATGGCTTCACAACAGATGACATTTGCAGAGCAAGCTTTATGCCAAAATAAGGTTCTATGGCAGTAATGAGATCTAGAAGGTCATTAGAAAGGTAGAAGACCTCTCCCGGTACAGCTGAAAATTCATTGGAGCGTTTAAGCACCAGATGAAGCAACTTGGCTGCGTAGGTAAATGAGCTTTTCAGGCAATAAAAAGCTTCTTTTAGATCATCTTCATTAAAAGAAAAGACTTCGCGCCGATACCCCCCCAAAGAGGAGAGTACATAGCGAGCATATGCTGAAGCAAACCTCAAGCAAGGTACATCATTGTGACCAACTAGATTCATGGTTTTAGTATCAGCAATAAACTTGAGAATTGAAGTGCACATTTTAATGACATTTTCTATGCATTTTGCTTTTGGCATATCAAGCTTGAACTCACAACCTGAAAGAAGAAGTGGATAAAGATGATTAAAATACTTATTTGAAAATATCAATTCACTACAAAATGCTCTTAGAAACAAATCCATTAATAAAGGTTGCATTTGCATAGCATCTAATGATAAAAGTATGGAAAAAACATCCTTGAAGTTGCTTAGCGCCAAATCAAATAATCAACTCAATAGGGGCATAAGCAGGACTTAAACATAATGAGTAATAAATGAGCCACATTTTAACGAAATAATTAGGCATGCCATTAAACACTCAAAACTTGAACAGTGAATATTTTTACTGTCTTAAGTTGACCAGCAAGAGCATTTAGAGCAAATTAAAAACTTTAGTAATAACAATTCGACTATCATCTTGCAACTTGAACCACTTTGAGAGAATTAATATAAGCCAACTTTCACAACTTTGAATCATTTTCAAATCTTCTCTCTTCTTCGTGAACTTAGTACAAATGGAACCCAAAACAATTTCATTTAAGGGTTGTTTGGTTGGATTCTTTTAAGATGCAAGTATTTTAAGTGTAGAGTAACAGAAATGCATGCATTTTGGAAACACGAATCATTGGTTAGATGTAGATCAAATGCATTGAAATTCTCTTTTGTGTTTGCTATGAGCAGTGAAACAAAATAAAGTGGCCATGGGCAGTGCCAAATAGGAATAACAAACAGACCGGCCATAACAGTATAGCACAAGATTTTGAAAATCTAGGAAAACAATTGTTTTGGGTGTTTTATATCTTTCAAAAGTTTAGTATACATGTCATTTGCTTCGAACCTAATAAAAAAAAAAAAAATGCAAGGAAAATGAATACAATACACTCATAACATTTTTGATAAAACAACCCCTAAAGCAAATATAAAACACATTTTATGCTCAATGAAGTATTAAGCTTTTTGAGACCAATTTACTTGAGAACCTTATCAAATATCCAACGAGATGCTCCTCTTTTCTTTGGGTCATTTATTTTACCAAACTAAGCTTGCATTGGTTTATGAATTTAAATCATGTTGGAACATACACACGCACAAACATTAAGCTTTGTTGAAAAATGTAATAGCCATTCTTCAATGGTTGAGCATGACCTAGAGAACAGCTCATTTGTATATAATAATTGGCACTAAAGAGCCAACTCGTTCAAAGCAACTCAAAATGAGAAATAATCTTGAATCGAAGGCCAGCATATTTCCTCCATTTATTCCAAAACAATAAAATGTGAAACTAAAATTTCATCTACAACAATCCAACAATTTGTGCGCGGTAGTTTTTCATCTATAACAATCTAGCAATCCATGGATAATAGCTTTCCATTTTTGCTATATAATTAATTATAAATATCAGAATTAAAGACTAACTTCTAAATTTATTTTTTAGCCATTTCTCCATTTATTCAGCACAGAAAGAAATAAAATTTGGTCATATTCTAGATGTTATAACAGACAATAAGGATCTACTCCTACGAAACCAGCAGATCCTCACCACAAAGTCTCTCCTCGAATTTGACGAATGATTCACAAACATTAAAAGCAAATATTTGTGATGACAATAACGGTGAAAACACATGTTAAGGATCCAATCGGAAAGAAGAAAATGACAACTGTCATGAAGAAAGCTAGTGAATAGGAATTTGAAAATTCTAACCTCGATATGAATCTCAAAGTAAAAAATCCAAATCCAAAATCTGTATAATACATGATGAAATAACAACAGAAAAATTTTCTGAAAAACAAAAGGATAAATCACAATAGTTCACTTTGGGCTCTAAATATTTTTATGCCCCGGACTTTCTTGGTTGTTGAGAGATTTATAGGGTTAAATTTTTAGAATGCAAATTAGATTGTTACTAAGACACTAACAGAGATATCCCCCACTTTTGGCGAAGACTTTTTTGATCCGGAGCTTGAGGTTTCTCATAAGCGCATATCCCTACAATTAATTACCCCTCCCAATAACGAGAGAGCACTTTTGATTAAGGCAGGTCATTAGGCATTGAATGATATGCAAATAGTAAAACCAGACTTAGGTTTTATGTTATAAAATTTATCACTTGGAGTTTAAGGCGGACGGTGGAAGAAATGATGACAAAATCAATCAAGATCCTATGGTTTCGTTATCATGGGTCGTTGAAGTCCCTAATCTACTTAGTCAGAGGAGGTCATCAACCCCGCCTAACTGAAAAATTCTTGTCAATAACCATGTTGTGTCATCTAAGGGACTCTTGTAGATCTAGGATGACTGAGTGTCTAAGGGGACAAATTTACGTCGACCTTAACTAACAAAAAGTTTTGGGTTAATCAATTGGACCGGTACACAATTTAAAAAATAAAGTTGTTAGGGAACATACGGGTTGCGATCGTTCTCGTAATATAATGGTGTCATTTGGTGGCAACCACCCGGTCAAAGAGCTATATTCATAACTGTTACATTTTGTAGAGCCTTTGAGTCAAACCACGTGGTCAGAGGATTCAGATCACATCCATACTTGCATGACATTACTACGTGTGAACATAGTGATACACTTGATATGACATTTGTTCTTTATAAGCTGAAGTCAATAAAATATTTGTCACCCCTGACAAACCGTTGTGGATGGTCAATGAAATTTGTTTTAAGTCTTAAGTGATAAATTTAATATTAAATATTTTGGTTGATTACTTTGAAAACAATTTAAGGTTTGATCCATCCAATTAAAATCTTCTATCAACTCAATCATCATAAGGGGAATTGACATTTATAACTTACATGCTTAAGATTCATTTGAAATTTGTCAATTTTGACATATTTAGCATATTAATCATATCAACTACAATTCTGCCAAGAATGACAAACTAGATGATTTGGACTTGCAAATTTTTATACTTGTGATCATCATGACATTATTAGAACTTACTAGACTCGTCAACTCTAATACTTAGAGAAAAAGGATTGAACTAGTTCAGTTGAACAAACAACATTGCTCCATAGATAGAGCGGCCTAATTGATTATTTTTTAAAAATGAGATTAATCAAAGTAAAATATTTATTCAAACAAGCGCAGCATTCTCAAACTCGTTAAATTTATACATGTATTTAATTTGGTGGAGCACATACGGGCTTATATGATGGTTTACAAGCATTTTGATGAAATTAGAATATATATTTTAAAATAGCATATTGAAGTTTGGAAATATCTCAAGCTCATCCAAGTTTTGTTAATTGCATAAATATTTTGTTGTTTAGATGCATATATGATCCTGACTGTTTATATGCAACAGTATAACAATATAATTGATTATATTTTTCACTTATTTTTCCTTACTATGCAACAGTACTAAAAATTTGATCCTAAATAAAATAAGAATTTAACTTTTAACTTAATATATATTAAGATACTACGCAAGTATACATATCATTATCAAGCAATATAGGAATTTTTTATTAAGCCCCGAATATCGAACCAACAGGGATTGTTCACAGTATGCAATAATCAAAGTAACAAACTTTCTACTTTAAAAAGACAAATACTTAAACTATAGTTTTTATCACAAGAATAAAATTTAAACTCTTTTTGGTATTTTTAAAATTTGAAAATGAAATAAAAACTTATTAAAGATAACTTGAGTTTATGTAAAAGAGAAACACTGAATACGAAATATTTTTCTCCTTATCATGAATCAGTAATAAGTATATGAATTTTGTTGTGGAAGTATTCAAATTGTGTTGTGTCAAATATGAGAATTATTATTCTTTACTCTTACTCGAAATGCTATAAATAACATTGGCTAATTTAAAGTTTGAATAATTCTGAAAAATCGGTTAGGCAGGGAAGATACTAGCTCTCGCTCTAGAGTTCTCTCAGTTCCCTCCACCTGGGGACTAACATCTCCTATCAAAACTTAAAACAATAAACCAATTTGGGGGTTTTAGTTTGTCACTCTAAAGTCCTCTAACTCTACACCCTTCAAAGATTATTTCCTATTTATTTGCACTCAACCATATAAACTATTTTCTCATTCATACAATCTCATGTGATTCTTTCCAATTGTTAACTGAGACAATATCAGCCCGATTCTTACATGTTCTCACAACAAATTTTAATATCTAGATAGGTCAGATCAAGAAGTAAATGAAGTGCGTGGAATTAAATCATCACAATTTCTTCCAACATTAAAGATTAACATTCTCCACAACTTCCATCCAACAGTTTAATTTTATCATTTTAAGGAGAAAGATAAAGAAAACTATTCAAAATCCATGGAGAAAACAAAACCACTTTATTTTAAAAGTAAAAATTCTTATCAAACCAACAAAAAATCTCGATTAAACTAAAAGTAGTTTAAAACAAAGATAAAAATTTATCTAAAATCCTTTACCAAACTCTTGAAGTTCCTTTGAATCTCTTCTCTCTTACAACACTCTTAACTCTCAAAATAAAACTAAAAACAAAAGGATAAATAAAATTGTGGTGTCTGAAATTTTCTTCAAAAGTTTCTTCACAAACTTCTTCAAGAACTTTTCAAGACTTTTCAGGACTCTTCAGGACCCTTCTTTTATATTTTTTCAAGAGGTCTTGGTATCTCTTCAAAATGTGTCCTGTTTCGATGTATTTACTAAGGGATGCCTCCTTTCACAAGTCATTTAATTATATTTTCGTCTTTGGTGGCTATAACCACCCATTTTAGTCAATAGGTACCTCAAATGTCCCTTCGAAATTCGTCAAAATGAATTTACCCGTGAAGTAGTTGTCACTAATGCTTAGGCACGGCCTTCTCTGTCACCAGCGCTTAAGCATCGATTCTAGCACTTAGGCGTCAAAATACTTTTTGCACTATTTTTGAATTTTTGCTCTAAATTTGACCTATTTTTACTCTTTTTAGCATTTTTCACATTTTTACTTATAGCTGAAAGAAAAACACACTAATATCTTCCATTAAAGCGCAATATCTAAAAAATAGGTATAAAAATGTGTCTAAAAATACTATATATTTTAGGAGTATCAATATACCTAAATTCTTGTCAGTCCAATCTGATGCAATTATATGACATTTCATGTTCATTATAGTATAAACTGACAATGGATGCACCCATAAGATGCAATTACAATTTTCTAAATATTTGCATGTATTTTAATATAATATCAAAATTAGAAAATGTCTTAAAATATAAATGCAAGCTTTGATATTATTAAAATTTACTGATTTCATTAATCCTCTATTATTAAATGCATGCATATAGTTGGAAAGCGTGTATCTTGAAAGTCTTGCACAAATTTTGGTATATTTATATTCAAATTGAACACGATCGTAAAGCTTATAAAATCATGAAATCATCAAAACATAAAAATTTATGTGAATGACATGACCTATACTACACATAAATCTTCATTTTGAGCATTTTATAACCTTCTATTCGCTAGCAGATATATTGTGAATCTGATGAAACGTTTACAATGTTAAGCTCATGATATCTAGAGTGACCAGTTCTTAACACTCCATAAGACTTGATTCTCTCAATTAAATTGACTATTGCACATTCTCTAAGTAAACTCATACAAGTTTCAATCATTTTTTTAATTTTCTTTAATAAAAATAGACTCTCACTAAAAAGGTTCCTTTCTGTTTAATTTATGCTAAGTATAATAGTTCGAGTGCTCGTTGTAATATCTTGCTAATGAACCTTTGCAAGTCTTTTGTGAGACATACTTATCAATTTTATGATTTTGAAATAATTTTGGAAGATAATTTGAGCAATCATTTTATCTTGAATTTGCAACTTATATTTTCATTTCATTCAATAATCATGAGATTTAATTAATACTCAAATATTTTAATTTTCATTCAAATTTTATTTTAGGTCATCTTCCAAGTTCAAATATTCCAAAATTTGAATGATTTTTGTAAATTCAAAATAGGCTTTTTTAAATCTATTTTACACGTTTAATAGTTCATTTTTTAAGCCCAAGTAAACCCAAATGAATTTTAAGCAATTTTACAAGTTCAAGAAGTCAACATTTTAAGTTATTTGCAAGTCTAAGTCACCTAAAAATTTGGTAGCCTCAGGCCTCAACTCCCGTTTCAGGGGCACAAAGAGAATGTCAACCTTCCCAAGTGTCTTAAAAGACTAGCTGGGCAACGTAGTGAGATACTACGATCGAAGAATAAAAAGTATATAGCAACCCATAGTCTTAAAATATGTTATTAGCCTTCAATATACCTGAAAAAAGAACAATCAAGAGCATAAATTTTCTCGGATTGAACTTAAATCCCTGATTTTTATTAAAAATTTACAAATGAGTCTTAAATTCCCCTGAACTGTACTCAATTCCCGATGATAGGTACCAAACTTCCTCGCATGATTTTTTTTAAAATTGCCCTCTCACAACCTATTTATACATTTTCCTCATTGATGTTGATGGCAATGAGGTGATCGACAACAATGAAACGACGAAAGGAAAACACAAAAAATACAATTTTTCTCATTTTTTTTAAAAAAAATTACAAATCCTTTTTATAAAAATTAGTGGCTCAGTTCGGGTCTGACAACAGAGAGGAACAAGGGAGGCATAGTGGCTCAATTCAGGTTCGATAGGTGGGCTTTGTATAAGTATGTTTGGGAAAGAGGCATGAAGCAAAATTATTGTTTATGGTGGAGCGGCAGGGGAAGATGTGCGGCTTTCTAAGTGCATTGCAAAGGGGAATCGGCGGGAGATCGTGGCTTGGTGCGGTCGTATTGAGCGACAAAGCAGGGAGAGAGTTACACCTTTAATTTTCGGGTTGCGGCTTCGACTTGTGTCAAAGCAAACAGGAATGGGAAAAGGAATTTTGAAGATCCCCGTATACTGCGATCCCATTGTTGGGGGAGAGACACATGAGAGGGCATCAACGTTATGAGAAGGCAGCAACGTGGAAGAAATTACAAAGTGGCTTTGCATGCAGAATGAGGAAGACGAGTGGACGAGGCTTCAACGACTACATTGAGCGCGAGCGACAGAAGCGAGAAGGGGCTTTGTGTGGATCTCAAACTGAAGGAAGAGGTTGAAGCCGACGGGGAATAGCAGAAATCAAAGATTCTCTGGCTTCTCCTGTGATTTCTTGTGATGAATTGGAGAGTATAGGGAAAGACCTTCAATGTAACGTGTATAGAGCGAAGACGAACGAAGAAAAGAAGGTGAGGGACGAATGAGCAAGGGTTTCAATCGAGAGAGGGAAAGTGGGATCGTTTGTGAATTTTACAGTTTACGAAAGGAATGATAGAGGAGCAGGAAACGAAACAAAGAGCTCGCCCTTTCTTTGCCTCGTGCATGGCTTTTACAGCTTGAATTGAAGAAATTGTGCGATAGTTATAAGAGCAAATAGGTAAGGATTTACTTTAATTAATTATTTTCTTTTCACCCTTTTTTATTTCCTTTTTTTATTTCTTTTAACGATCAACATTCACTCCATGTATTGGCATCTAAGCAACAAACCGATGATAACAAATTTTCTCCTAATAAAAGCTTACTATAGAACATATTGAGATAACTATATTGTTTAAAAAATAAATTTTTAGATGTCCTCGTGACAATTAAAAAAAGCTACTACTTAGGACGATATACTGGAGAGCATAAATCATATGGTATGATAAATATTTTCCACAATCACAAATCATACCAAGAAAATTATCAGGTCAAGATTGTAGATTGATCTCTATTAAAAGTCATCCGAATACTTTTTGACATCCTTACAAAAGATCTAACATTTGACTCTGTACTTCTAGCGCATTACCTAGACTACAATTTACTATAAATCAACAAACTCACTAGAAATAAAAAAAAACAAATTGCTAATACTTTTGTTACTTTTAGAACTTAAACTAATGGATGATTCGAAGTAGAGACGTTAAGAATGCTACTTTTTAAAAAATAATCTCTCAAGCTACAAACTAAAATAATATATTGTGTATCCAACAAAACCACACTATGAATTCCTAATAAACTTAAAATAATATAGTGTGCATGATTTTTGTACTATGTCAAACTAAAATAATATATTGTGTATCCAACAAAATCACACTATGAATTCCTAATATACTTAAAAATAATATAGTGTGCATGATTTTTGTACTATGTCTAGAACACATAAATTTCAATTACCTTAAAACATTAATTCTATCTATTCACCAACAAAAACTCAAAGGGCTTCAATGCAAATTTTGTAATGTAGCTAAATGCACCTAATAGTTTTATCGCAATCAACCTTACAAACCATGTTGATCTAGCTCATAGTAATGAGTAGGAACCATCAAAATTTATAAGTATATTGAGAGCTACATGGTTTGGTTCCTTCATCAACAATAATATTGATCTCACTTGGTTTTATTAATAAAAGAAAATTTCAAAATGGGATAAATTTTTAAACATTACAGTGTCATGATCCTCACTGGGTTTCTGTCAAAAATCCAAATCCTAAAAATTAATAATACCAAGAACAATTCGAAAAATAATTTACAAAATCATTTCCAACATTAAAAGGAATATTTACCAAACCTCCTGCACTAACACCCCTCAATAAAACCTTTTGTATCTATTCAAGGTTAGCTAGATTATCAATGTTATCAACAAATTTCTAGCAAGGAATGCCCTAACACGAATATATCTCAGTAATAGAATGCCCACTATAGTGCTTAAAGTTTAGATTTTTGTTAAAACCTTTTGTATCTATTCCCCAAGACCAAAATTATTTCTTCACTTCCTCTAAAAATGTGTTAAACCTTCATTCACGTTCACCTCAGCACTGAAACAAATTAAACCCCAATTCTATTAAGGGTATCTTTATCAAATAGTGTCCAAATAATAAAATACAAGAAATAATATTCCCTGGTCACTAGGAAAATTTACAAGTCAATTGACACAAACTTTCTTGTACACCAACCTTAATACTCAAAGCCTAAAGTTCAAAGGGAAAAATCAAGATTAAAAATTTCAAATTTAACACTTATTCGATCATCAACTACCATTTCTTATCAAATCCATAGAAAATAAAAATTTCTCATTGCCCCTGATTAAACCCACTAGTCCCAACAGAACCACATAATCTCTAATACTTTATCAAAATATCTAACCTACTGAATTGCCACTGAAACCACGAACTCCCTTATCATTGTGTCAGTACATACAATCCATACAAAATTAAAATCCTATCTTTACTTGGAAGAAAAAGAAAAACCAAAGTGAATAATCACCATGCCTCTAGCACCGAACTCAAATTTTTTGATATCATGCACCAAAGCCAAAAATCTATAAAAGATATGACACAATGCACCAACACCGAATCTATGATTTCATGACATATAAAGGGCTTTCACTTGAATTTTGTGATTCTGCCACTTCTATTGTTAAAATAAAGATTCCAAAACCATGATCATGAAGTTATCAAAACTCCCACTTTGAAGAAAATTGCAATGAAAAAAATACAAACCTAAAAAAAAGTACAACGCATTTGAAGTTTTGAAACGTTTATCATGAAAAAAAAATAGATTGAATGCAAAGGGATATTTATAATGAATAAAAAAATATGGGTGCACAAATAAATTTAAATCTCAACTTCCATGTAAAAAGTTATACCAAATAGATGGTGTTGACTATCGAAAACTTTTATAAGCATTGTCAAAATCAATATAATTAGAGTTTTGCTCTCTCGTGGTAAATTTGGACCAACTTTCATAAATTGGACATTAAGAATGATTTTAACAATGAGGACCATAGAAAAAAAAAAACTGCAAGGAGATATCACCTTAACTGGAAAATCAAACAAAC
Source organism: Phalaenopsis aphrodite (assembly GCA_003013225.1). Classification (NCBI taxonomy): domain Eukaryota; kingdom Viridiplantae; phylum Streptophyta; class Magnoliopsida; order Asparagales; family Orchidaceae; genus Phalaenopsis; species Phalaenopsis aphrodite. The sequence continues at coordinate 73,291 of NEWO01000710.1, forward strand.
ATCAGTCAAGCATATGAACTCGAAACAAAAAGGCTTCACATGCGCCTAATTTAGTAGATTTTGTAATGATCCTAAAAAGTAGGAGTACATTCAATCCCAACTTTACACTTCCATTATCAAGTACTCACCTAGAGAAAAAAGACAATTCTAATTGTGTAAGTAAATAATATTAATTGACGGGTAACTTAGGTAGAACAAATAAAATTAAAACAATTTCCAGCAAGAGAATTTTCAAGAAAAAAAAAAGATAGAGAAATTTTAAATACTCGTGATATGAAAATGCATGATTAAAACAGGATATTATCATTTCCCAAATAAAACATATTCTTAATCTACTTCATAAAAATAAGAATGCATGGGTGTAAGTCCATAGAAACTCAAATTGATTCAGCGTAGAACACCAGGATCACAACTAACATTACCGTTGTTCATAATGTCAAAACTTGTGGCCAAATTCATCAACCTCGCTCTCTCACTTATCTGGATAAGAAGTTCCCTACTAATGTTATAAGCCAATATACGAAGTCCCTCATTGAAGATCATATGAAAATTATTAATCATAGTTTATTTCTTTCCTGGACAGTGTTTCTCCACATATTTATGCATAGTTTCTTCTCATTTTTTTACATATAATAATGGAATAAAATTCAATTATAAAATCCTTTAATTTACTCTCATCACTTCTCATTCTAATTTTAAGACATAAAATAACTATAATGGCATAAGGAGAAACAACTTGAATTCTTTCATCTATTTATCATACCGGTATAATTATATCTTGATGAGCTTTACAACAAATTTAAATGTATAATAATAAAAAATGTTACTCTTGTACAAGTGCTAATTATGTTTGCCACATATTCACATTATTGTATTTTTTTTAAATCATATTGAAATAATTTTAATATTTATTACATCATCTGGTTCAACTCATGATTGAACATTGAACATTTTCTTCCAGTTAAATGGTTGATTCGATTTTCACAACTTTATTCTACACTTTTATTGTATATGTCATTTCATATGAAATTTTACATAGATGACAGCTTCATTATTTTTAGAAGTGAATTTGATAAAGGTTTTAAAGAGGGTTATATTTTTAAGTAAATTGGATAGAAAGTTATGTTGCAATTTTTGCCACTCAATCATTAAAAGTATCTAAATATTCTATGAAAAACACATTCACCTACTTAAAAGTCATTAAATACCAATAAAGTTTCTTGTTATGATGTTGTAGGCAGCAATTAGATCATATTTTCTCTTTCATCTTCACCCAATTGAGGATACGTCTTCTAACCACTCTTCCTTTGCCAAAAAAAATGAAACCAATAAAGATTTGCATTGCCCATAAACTTCATTTAAGCATAAGCAACTCTCTAATAATAATCCGTTTAGCAACGGTTAAGGAAATCATCAATTTGGCTAAGCAAGTCAAGCAATTTCTTAAGATCATGAACTCCATTAAAAGTGGGAGCTTCTAATTCACTTTCTAAGTTGGGTCACCAAAATATTCACCATGCCTAAGTCTTATTATCTTACCTAAAATGATATATATACCCTTAGTCTTGCTAAAATGGGGACCTACAAGCAAATTACTATGTGGGATAGGTACCATGGTGCTACAAGCAGTGTTTGAAAGTTAATCCGACACATTATTGTTTCAAGCAGAGTTTTTATTTTATTGTTATTTTTACCAAGGAATTATTGGATTTGTTCAAGTTTTCTAGCCTATCATTACTTTCCCTAACATTTAGGTCTCCAATTATTTCGACTAACCCCTCAAACTAAGCATTCTAACTGATTTTGGCGGCATATTGTGCCACTAGAGTTAGGGTACATATATTACAATTGAGCAACTAAATAGTTAAAATTAAATATTTATGTAAAAGTAATTGTTGATGTGGAGGTCTAAATGATATGAAAGATTAAAAGAATATATATAAATGTAAGCTTACACAAAATTATAAGAAAAAACGATCCAACTAGTTAACAAAAATAATCTGAAATAATGAAATTAAATTTGTTCATGTTAAAGAAATTTAGGATTCTTATGTTTTGACCAATGTCATGTTTGAAAGACCCAAATAATATTTTGTGAAACTCACTTTCTCACTGAGTTTGTTGGCATTCAAGTGATTTGTAAGGGGAACGTAAAAATAAAGCCCAAGCCAAATAAAAATTTAATGGAGACCAAGTGATTTATGAAAATACACCACATAATAGATAAAATGACAACCCAAATGTCAGTAAAGAATGGTCGCCTCATGGAAGTGTCTCTCCAAATATTGTCTCTTCAACCAAGTGATTTTATTACAAACTTGATGGGCAGCCTTGTTTTAGAGTGAAAAAATATTTTTGAAAACAAGCCTCAAAAGATGTCTAAAAAGATATGGTAGCAAGGAATTAGAGATTTTGTGAAGGAATTAAAAAAATAACACAATTTATGAGTCAAATATATAAGGCACAACCCGAAAACAAAAGACCAAAATCTAACTTTACGTCTTTCGTGTGAAAAATGCATAAAACCCTAGAGCTTAAAACTACATAAAAAAATTAGATTAATATGTCTATATATGTCTTGAAAAGATTAATGAATTTTTATGGGGTCTTAGTATTTTCTAAATTTTATTTGAAGAATGGGCCATGCAATACCCTACTTTGAAAGCAGATTCTAGTGTCCAACCTTGGAAAAGAGGATAAAAAAATGTTTCTAAATTAAATGTTGATCTTTCACCAAGTTTCAAGGGATTTATATTAATCAAAGGCCAAAAGATCAAAATTTGGTCAGATCTACCAAAAACTATCCGACTCCTTTAGGATGGGATTTGGTTAGGATTTTGGTGAGGAAAAATTATGGAGATGATAAGAAGATAAAGAGAGACCACATTTAGAAAAAAAAGAAACAAAATAAAAATGCATGATAAAATAACCTATCAGTCACCAAAATAATAGAGGCAATGAAAAATTAACAAACATCCACCTCCAAGGTGGAGCATAAAGCCTGGAGTTTTTGGAAGAGAGTCTATTTTTTCTTCAACATTCAACAGACGATGTCATTCAGCAAAATAATAAATAAATAGGTCCTTAAGACGTTTTAATCAAGAAAAAAAATTTAAAAGGGGGAGAGAGGAAGGGGCCCTCCTCTTAAAAGGGGGAAAAGAGTACAAGCTTAAGAGCTTAAAAATCCTAATAAGAAAATTTTTAATGATTTTCTAATCATATAATTGATTAATTCTCTCTCATTATTTTTTAAAATTTTCTCCCATAACTTGAAATTTAAGTTCAGAAGAAAATTAAAATTTCAAATATTACCATTTAAGTCCATAACATGAAAACACAAGTAAAACCTTGCACAAAATTACAACATAAGAATTCAAATAAATAAATGTAATTAAAATACCCATCATGATCCTTGCGGTTGATTCATCATAAGTACAAAGCTAATCCTAAATAAGCCCTACAGTTTAACAACTAACTCTACAGAATCATAGGAAAAACGCTTATAAGTCATCTTACACCTTGACATGCTACTTTTTTAAAAGAAAACCAAAAAACAAAAAAGTGAAGCCACGTTTGCAAACTGTGAATGGCACCACATCCCATATCCTATAGATGAATCCAAAGTAAATTGAAATTACCATCAATTCGATTTGAAGCACTTGTTGCAGCTATTTTGTGCCCGGATGTGGTGAGTTGAGACATTTTTGTACAGAGCTTGGTCTTAGAAGTTTGAGTCGCAAAGTCCTTATATACTGATTTATTAAATATTTTCTCAGCAGAATGGATCAGTTTGTTCAGCGTATCATTCAATATTGTCCCCTGCATGAAATAAAAATGATGCATAAGCTAATGTAATATTGTCCCCTGCATGAAATAATGATGATACATACGCTAAAGTGAAGTCAAAAAAACACAATACGTAGAGTAATATGAGCAAAACTTGGCAATTTAGAATCCCAAATTGGTAGAAAAAAAATAGCAAAAAATGAGCAGCACAAATAAGCACGGTTAAACAAAAATATTTACCAAACTGGACATTTTCTTCAAAAAATTACGTAAGAAAAGGAAAGATATGAAAAAGATCGACTTTCCATGGTAGAATAAGCTTTGCATCAGATTAAGCCACATAACTTACAATTGTAAAATATCACATAGGATTTTCCCTATAACTCTATTGATCATGAAATCTACTTTTGCATATCGTTAGAAAAAAAATTATGATCTCTTGCCGATGTAATTTAGATGAAAATTCTAGATGGGCAATGTGGTACTTCACACATAATGCTAAATATTGCATCAATTTTAAGCTTAATATTAAGAAAATTTGGAGTTGGCTATCTTTTGTTCTTCTAAAATATTATAATCCTTCGTTTGCCCAATGAATAATCTATTAAATCCATTGCACCGAACTTTAAAAATTACATAGTATCCCAATTGGTAGTCCACGTGAAGTCAGGTGTAGTTTGCATTTCAGTTAAATCTAATGCGCCAAATTTTAAAGTCACGCGATATTAGTGGAATAGTTGAAGCCAATACTTAGAGCCATTCAATTATTTGAATGACACTTGATAAAAGTAAAAATTTAGGCGGTTGCAAGGGATCCAATTGTTGGATAGAAACTCCATTGAAAGAAAGTTCACAAAAAGACAGTGCTTGGCACAGTTCCAATGCTTCATATACAAGTTAATTTTTAGACAAATAGGTTTGCGCAAATGCTTTGTTGTGATTTTATCTCATATAAATTGTGTAAAACCTGAATTGATAAGAAAAATAAAACAAAAGTTATTTTTAAATATACCCTATCTTTTGCATCCCCAAAAATCATCCAAATTATTTTTATAAAAGTCTACATTTTATTCTAATCAAATTGATACAATGAAATATATATGAATTATTAATATATTTGGTTTTATAAAAATAATTTATTAAACTAATTAAACTTGTTCTAATCACCTAATTATTAAAATTAATCACTGCAAATAATAATATGGCTACTTCAGCAAATTTCCCTTCCTCCACTTTAGTTGCCATGCATCTGTAGGATGAATAAATAAACAGCTGAGATTAATTAATAGATTAAAACTATATTTACAGCTAATTCACTAGCTTCCCTATTAGTTTTTCTGCTTTCCCCGTGAGAAACAAGTGGAGTGCTCTGGAACGGGAAAAATGAGAGCTGTTGCTCTTGCTTACTGGTTTGACAAGCAAAACCAGTTAACAATTAGGTAGATTTGACGTTGTTGAGGGGTAACTAAGATAAACTTCCACTTATGTATACATTCTTATAAATATTTTCAATTATCCCAAGTCATTCTTTCATTTCTTCTCATTTCTTCTGACTGTGATTTTCAGCTTGGCTGAAAATCTGTGGCAGAGATATGGTTTTGGGCTATGGGAAAGGAGGGGAAATCAAGCTTTAGATACGGTAAATTATATACAGAAAATGTAAATATAAATACATAATTATATTAATCAATAAAGCCTACATAATTTTCTTTCATTATTCTATGTCTTGCTGTGAGATGCAGCCAAACATTTGAGAGTTA
>NEWO01000710.1:79554-98864 GCA_003013225.1 Phalaenopsis aphrodite
GGATTGCTAGTCAAACCGTTGAATTCGTAGAGTATCACGTTTGCCACCTCAAAGTAACTGTTTTTTATTATAGGATTAATGTAACCTTCAAGTTAGGGGAATTAAAAATTTCTTATTTGTAGTAGATCCAGAACTATTTCATATGATTATCAGTCATACTTTTTCTACTTCATATATTTTTATACAGGTCTTATTTATTGCTCGACATGAAATAACCAACTATCTTAAATTATTGCTACAAAATTCCTGCATAATTGAGTTAGTCCGGCAATTATGATAATTTCATTTCATGCACATTACTTGTATGAATTTGCATTTATCATATCACAAACCTGCATGAAATAACATATTTTGTATATATCATACACGTGAAAGATTTATTATGTTGGTGTGTGATGGAATCTAAGGTTGTGAAACCCTTTTGGATATTAGCTAGCCGGGTCGATGGGCCCAAAGAGTGACTACTCTACAGGAAATATCAGGTTTCTTTGAGTTGAGATTGACCTTCCCGATTTCAGGGTGTATTAAAAATGACTATATAAATAATAAGTTAAAAATAATTGCATGTTTTCTTATGATAAGTAAGTATATTTGATTGTTATCGCTTTTTTATTGCCTTATGATGTTATATATGAATGCAATAATTGTCTGTATTTGTTATTCATATTGTATGCCCTATATTCTTTGTCATTTATGAATTAATTAATTGTTATGGTATGGCTCATATACCATATCGGGACAGACGCTGAATCGAAGCGGAGCGAAGCAAAGCGGAATAATCTGTCCAAATTGAGAAGTTACGCGGGTTGGGGTGCGGAGGCAAAGCCCCGCAGTTTGATACAGGGGTAATGTTGTAATTACATATTGTGTCTAGGTTTACTCCTGGGGTTATAAATAGGTCTGTTAGTAATCCCAGGGGGTATCCCTCTATTCTGTAAACCCTTTTCTAAATATTGAAAGGAACTCGCCGCTCTGCTCCCAATGACGTAGGCATCTTTGCCGAACCTCGTTAAATCTCTGTGTTCTTCTGGATTTACCTTCCTCAATGATTTCGTGTAGGAGCGGATGAAAGGAGGAAGGCAGTTGTCTCTGCACGCCATGATCTTGTCATTGCCTTCTTGGCTAGCACTAAGCGTGACTAGACTGTGGGGATTTCAGGCATGGGAGGAGAAAGGTAATTGCCTCTCTTCATTCTCCTTCACAACCACCTACATGAGTATGGCAGTTCCCAATTCTTCACCATATTGCTTACCCGTCTGCCAGTAACTCTCAAATGTTTGGCTGCATCTCCAGACTGTAATCTATCCATCTTTTCTAGTATATGGCTCAATCGAAGAGATTGGATCAGTCGAAATCATATTTATGGAACCTTTTTCAGGTTCTTTTAAATATTCTTTCGGGATCGTTATATTCCCTTCTTTAAGGTTCCTCTCAAGCCAGTCTTTAAAGATAAAATATTCTTTTATATTGTGCCCTAGTAATCTGTAATGCGGGCAATAATTTGGTTGATCTTTCTTGTTGACCTCTTTGGGTTTCTTTGGATCAGGTAATCTAAACTCAGGCTTCTTCATCAATGCATATCGCTTCGTCTTTGAAGGAATATACCATTTTCTTACATTCTGTAATGGTCATTTTCTTATTCTCTATTCGATATGATCCTCATTCAGGCGATTACTGGCTAGACTGGCAATGCAGTTGTGTTTGTTGTTGAGTGTGTTGTGATGACGATTGACGAAAAATTTCTACATGTATCTTCATTGGTTGTTTTCCTTTGTCGATAGTTGCCACTATTCTAGACTTCATTTCAAATATGTTGGTTTCCTTGGATTTCTCATGAGAATGCATATGTTTAATTTCTTCTTAAAGACGGTTGGCTTTGCTGAGTAGCTTCTTAAATAATTTAATGGTGAGTCCCTTGAGCATGAAAGCTACTGGCCCATGAATGCCCTTGAGTAAGATCTCAATCTCATGACGTTCCTATAGCTGAGGTTCACATTTCAAGCTATGGTTTCTCCACCACATTATGTAATCCACTAAAGTCTCGTTGAGACTTTTGCTTTTCCATCATGAGATCTCCAATAGACACATGACAGTGCACTCTGACAAATCTTTTCACAAATAACTGTTCCAATTCAGTGAATCTCCTGACTGATCCATTGAGAAAATAGGCATGCCAATCGAAAGTAATTCTTGACAGGCTGTTGACAAACTGTTGGAAGAGTAAAGCTTTGTTACCTCTTGCGTTACCACAACTGGTTCAAAAATGTGCTAGGTGTTGTTTGGGATTTCCAAGGACACAAAACCCTTATGGAAGGGTACGACATGAAATTCTTCCGAGTAAGGTCTGCCTTTTAAAACCAATGCACCACCCTTAGATTGGGTTAAGGCGTCCTGAACTTGTTCGGCCATTTGCTTAAATTTATTTTCCGGCATGGCGCTCAATGGAAAATCCTTCTTTGGCAGCTCATCTTTGTTTGTTGAGGCAACTTCTCTTCTTTCATCTGTAATATATATAATCTCTAATTGGTTGACCTTTGGAGAGGCTAACTGTGGGGGTTGAGATTGTCCTTGAGCTCTGGCCATGGCTATCATGGCGGCGGCCATCTCTTCTATCCTTATTTCCAGTTGGCTGACTTGTTCATTCCTTAGAAAGACAGCCCTACGCAGCTCATCCATGACATTCTCTTCGAAGAGAGGTTGAGCGTCGCACACAGATTTAGTGGCTTTGGCTTAATGACATAGAGATCCATGATATCTTCCTCAAGGTAATTGTTAAATTCAAAATCATCATCATCGCCAATATAAACTCCATGTTACCGAACAAACTCAGAAATCTTGACCATGAGCTTTTCGACCCTTTCTTCAATTTTTGATTCTTGGACTGTCTTAAGATCTAGAGGACCCTACTGGTCCTCCTCCACTTGCTCTTCCATCTCGCTAGCAATTTTTGCGACGATATCAAATATTTCAAACCATGACTTCATTCTATGGTCTTGCCTTGCGGGCTTACTTGACTTTATTAGTACAGCAACCTTGAGTATCCACACCTTTTTCTTTGACGGTGATGTCTTAAGATGGAGTGTCTTAGCAGATACATCGGCATGTCGAGGAGAAGTATGCTCCCCATGACGCAGACCAGATACAATACTGGGCAATCTCTTCATCTTTTCCTTTGAAACTTTAGGAGCATCTCTATAGTGGGTGATTGGTAGAATTCTTGGACCCATACGTGACTTAAATGGTCGACGACATGCGGGTCTGGTGACGGTAGAATCGGTAGTAACGGTGGCAGTATTAACTTTGCTTCCCAAGCAAAACCAGAAAAAAAAATGCGAGTAGATAAAGCTTCAATTGACTTCTAGAAGCGTCTAACAGGTCTGACGTCATTCAAGATTTCTTTCGTCATACGAGAGGATACTGCATGTCCCACTTATTTAAGTAGTTTACTAACTGAACAGCCTTCTTAGGCAGCTAGCCTCTTGATAATTGAACTGTACTGGGTGATAGGAGTAGACTTCTTTCTATCCACACTATGTCCATGAAGTTACGGTAATGTAGTGGCGATTTTTTGGATACTCTCGTACTCATTGGTATCCATTAAAGGGAGGAATTTACTTCCTTGCAGAAGTGGATAAGTCTCCTGTATTCTTAACTCATTCTGGTGAGGATCTTCATCAACAGGTACCTCTTTAGGATTCTGGGCTTTAGTAGCCCTCTGAACCTTCCTGTTGCGGTTTCACCTTTGGGTTCAGTTGTCTCTGCACGCCATGATCTTGTCATTGCCTTCTTGGCTAGCACTAAGTGTGACTAGACTGTGGGGATTTCAGGCATGGGAGGAGAAAGGTAATTGCCTCTCTTCATTCTCCATATTAGGGATTTTGGCTTCGCTGAGAAAAGAACTTTATTTAAAAAATTATGTTTGTTAAAAGCATTTAATTAAGGAAAACTTAATTAAAGAAATTTAATTAAGCAAAATTCCTTAATTAAGGAAAAATATTTTCTTTAAAAAAATTTTTTTTTTTTTACAAGATTTTTTGCAGAGGAAATTTATGCAAAAAAAGTTTTTGTTGCAGGATTAATTTTCAGATGACATTTTCTGGTGCGAAATTCGAGGTGGTAAAGTTCGACGGAAGTGATAACTTCGGATTGTGGCAAACCCGGGTGAAAGATCTGTTGGTGCAACAGGGAATCTTGAAAGTCCTGCGGGCAACAAAATCAGATGCTATGGAGGATGAAGATTGGGAAGAATTGCAACAGCGAGCGGCAGCGACGATACGCCTATGACTGGCAGATGAAGTTATGTATCACGTTATGAATCTGAAATCACCGGGAGAAGTTTGGAATAAATTGGAAACTCAATTTATGGCAAAATCTCTGACGAACAAGTTGTATCTGAAGTTAAAGTTGTATGGGCTGAAAATGCAAGAAGGGTCTGATCTGGCGTAGCATGTGAATGGCTTCAATCAAATAATCACAGACCTGTCACGGCTTGATGTGAGTATTGAGTATGAAGATCGAGCGATGATTTTACTGTGTTCATTGCCTCCTTCCTATGAACACCTGGTGACTACTCTGACATATGGGAAAGAGACTATCAAAGTTGATGAGATTACTGCAGCGTTGTTGGCTCACAACCAGCGGAAGCAGAATGCAGAAGAAAGCTCTCACGGTGACAGTTTATATGTGAAGAGTAAGCAGGATCGTGGAAGGAAGAAAGAGAAGGAGAGATCTGGAAGGTGAAATTCCAGATCAGTCTAGAGGCAAAAAGGAAATTCATTGCTACAAGTGCAAAGAGTCAGGTCATATGAAGAGAGATTGTCCAAAGCTGAAGAAGTAGACTGGGGAGAAAGGTGATACTTCATCGAATTCTATAAATGTGATGCAGAATGAAAATTCAGATTACAGTGATTGTGATATGCTCTCAGTTTCATCAACTCAGTTTACGGATGCATGGATTCTTGATTTAGGGTGCTCTTATCACATAACACCTAACAGGGAGTGGTTTACTTCATACAGGTTAACTAATTCTGGCTCAGTCTATTTGGGTGATGATAGATGCTGCAATATAGTTGGTATTAGAGAAGTCAGAATTCAGATGTATGATAACACAGTTATAACGTTATGCTATGTCAGACATATTCTAGATCTGAAAAAGAATTTGATTTCTTTGGGCACTCTACACAGAAATGGTTTTATTCCTAAGGCTGATGAGGATAGGGAAACCATCAGAATTGTTAAGGGTGCACTGACGGTGATGAAAGGAAAGTTGACTGCAGGTAATATCTACAAACTGTTAGGGAGTACAGTTGTAGGTGGAGTTCATTCTGTGGAGTCAGATAATGACAGTACAAAACTATGGCATATGCGTCTGGGGCATCTCAGTGAGCATGGGATGGCAGAATTGCATAGAAGAAATCTGTTGCATGGGGTTAAAAGCTGCAAGCTCAGTCTTTGTAAGTTCTGTATTCTTGGAAAACAGACTAGAGTCAGTTTTATGACTGGAAAGCACAAAACTGAAGGAATTCTTGACTATGTGTATTCTGATGTATGGGGCCCTACTATGGAATTGTCATTGGGAGGATCTCAGTATTTCGTTACATTTATTGATGATTTCTCCAGGAAAGTTTGGGTGTATTTCTTGAAGCAGAAATCTGAAGTCTTCTCTAAATTCAAGCTGTGAAAAGCTGAGGTGGAGAACCAAACTGACAGAAAGATCAAGTATTTGAGGTCTGATAATGGCACAGAGTACACAGATTCGCAGTTTCAGAAATTCTGTGAGGAGCATGGGATTCAGAGGCATTTTTCAGTACGAAAGACACCACAGCAGAATGGTGTGGCAGAAAGGATGAATAGGTCCTTAACTGAAAGGGCAAGGTGCTTAAGACTGAATGTTGAGCTTCATAAGAGTTTCTGGGGAGAGGCTGTGAACATGGCATGCTATCTCATCAATAGATCACCTCGAGCATCATTGGGTGGCAAGGTCGCAAAAGACGTACGGACAGGTAATCCAGTTAAATTTGATCATTTACGGATTTTTGGATATCCTGCTTATGTGCATGTACCTGGAGATGAAAGATCCAAACTTGATGCAAAATCCAAGAAGTGCATCTTTCTGGGCTATAAGAAAAGTGTGAAAGGATACAAGTTTTGGGATCCGGTTGCAAAAAAGATGGTGATCAGCAGAGATGCAGTTTTTGATGAGCAATTTATGTTACAGCAGAATCAAGACAAGGTGCCAGAGAACAGTTCCAGTTCAGATGCAGTACAGATGGATTTAGAACAGCAGCCAGTAGCTTCTGAGAGAGGTGAAAGTTCAAATCCAACACCTGGTGATTCTATTCCAGATGATCTGCAGAATTACAATCTAGCCAGAGATAGACAGAGACGCACCAATGTAAGGCCTCCTAGCAAATTGGGGTACGAAGACTTAGTCTCATGTGCACTTCTCATCAGTAGCGATGATCCAGCCACTTTTCAAGGAGTTATCACTAGCCAGGAGAAATAAAAATGGATGGGTGCAATGATTGAGGAGATGGAGTCTTTGCAGAAAAATCGCACTTGGGAGGTAGTTCAACTTCCAGAGGGAAAGAAGGTCATTGGGTGCAAATGGGTCTACAAAAGGAAACCAGCAGTATCAGAAAAAGAAGGGGAAAAGTTCAAGACTCGACTGGTTGCAAAGGGATTTTCACAGCAAAAGGGGATAGATTATGATGAAATCTTTTCTCCTGTGGTCAGACATACTTCAATCAGGGCAGTNGGGGATAGATTATGATGAAATCTTTTCTCCTGTGGTCAGACATACTTCAATCAGGGCAGTGCTTGCATTAGTAGCTATTTGGGATTTGCATTTGGAGCAAATGGATGTTAAAACTGCTTTCTTGCATGGTGATTTGGAGGAGCAGATATATATGAAGCAGCCAGAAGTGTTCACTCAACCTGGACAGGAGAATCTGGTTTGCAGGTTAAAAACATAGTTGTATGGGTTGAAACAGTCTCCAAGACAATGGTATAAGTGGTTTGACTCCTACATGATGCATATTGGCTACAGACGATGTGAGTATGATTGTTGTGTTTATGTGAAAACATTGATGATGGTTCTATTATTTTTCTGTTACTGTATGTTGATGATATATTGATTGTTGCAAAGAATATGAATGATGTTTGTGATTTGAAAGTTTTATTGAGCCAGGAATTTGACATGAAAGACTTGGTTCTTACGAAGAAAATTCTTGGAATGGAGATTCATCAGGACAGAGGCTCAAGATGATTATGTCTATCTCAACGAGGCTATGTTGAGAAAGTGCTGGAAAGATTTAAGATGAGCAATGCAAAGCCTGTGAGCACTTCTTTGGCAAATCATTTTAAGCTTTCTTCAGAACAGTGTTCTAAGACATACAGAAATGGAAGACATGGCAAAGGTTCTATATGCCAGTGCAGTTGGCTGTTTGATGTATGCTATGGTATGTACTCGTCCTGATTTGACTCATGTTGTTAGTCAAGTCTGCAAATACATTACTAAACCTGGAAGGCGACATTGGGAAGCAGTCAAGTGGATTTTCAGGTATCTGAAGGGTATTTTTGGACATGAAATTATTTTTGGTAGTCAAAAGAATGAACCTTCAGTTATGGGGTATGTTGATTCAGACTATGCAGGTGATTTGGATGGCAGAAGGTCTACAACTGGGTATGTGTTTACTCTTGATGGAGGACCTATATGTTGGAAATCAACAATTCAGTCTATTGTGGCATTATCTACAACTGAAGCTGAGTACATGGCAGTAGCCGAAGTTGCTAAAGAAGTCTTATGGCTTGCTGGGCTAGTAAAGGAACTGGGCATTGAGCAAGGTGGAGTTCAGTTGCATTATGACAGTCAGAGTGTTATTTATCTGGCTAAGAACCAGGTGTACCATGCGAGAACCAAGCACATTGATGTCAGGTATCACAAAATCAGAGAGTTGATTGCTTCTGAGGAGATACTGTTGCAGAAGGTTCATACTGATGAGAATGCAGCTGATATGTTGACCAAGCCAGTTACTATCAACAAGTTCTTGCATTGCTTGGACTTGTTGAATGTTTGCAGTTGCTAGAGAAGCATGGTGGCCCAACCCACAGTGATGCAGATGTAACTCCAAGGTATTTTTCTCCTAAAGGGTTGGATATTCGCCAAGGTAGAGATTTGTTATGGTATGACTCATATATCATATCGGGACAGACGCTGGATCGAAGCGGAGCGGAGCAGAGCGGAAGAATCTGTCCAAGTTGGGAAGTTACTTGGGTTGGGGTGCGGGGGCAAAGCCCCGCGGTTTGGTACAGGGGTAATGTTGTAATTACATATTGTGCCTAGGTTTACTCCTGGGGTTATAAATAGACCTGTTAGTAATCCCAAGAGGTATCCATCTATTCTGTAAATCCTTTTTTGAATAATGAAAGGAACTCGCCGCTCTGCTCCCGAGGACGTAGGCATCTTTGCCGAACCTCGTTAAATCTCTGTGTTCTTCTGGATTTGAATCGATTACTGTTTTTCTTCGCCCTAATTTTCTCAACATTAATAATTGTTATTTGTTGAATTTGTTTGTCAAACTCACCACTTGATATTTTGCATAACAAATTATATTCAACCACCAGGATGACAGTCTCAATCGAACAAACATGGCAGTTTTATATTTCCTGCTTTGGTTTTTTATAGTATTTATTTTAGTTATTGTATTTTTCCTTTTGGGTCTAGATAATCGTTCCATGTTATTTTAGCTTTGTTAGGACAATTTTCTGATTTCATTTCAATTGTATAAATGAACTATTTATTATGGAATAAAATATATACTTCTTGATTTATTCTTATTATTATTTGCATACAATCTTTCTTCTGAAAAAAAAAACATATTCAATTCATTTCATCATGCCCTACGTTGTCGGGGTGTACCGTCTTCCAGACCTGAGATGTGACAAACCTCTTCTATGAAAAAGTCCTGTAATAATAATATTATTTTAAGTATTTTTTAGGGTTTGGAAATCCTCTCTCCATGAGTTATAAAATCATGAAGAGAGAGAAAAAAGAAATCATGAAGAAAGAGAAAAAAGAAAATTTATGCCTTCAGTATTGATTTTTGTGAAGATTCTTGTGATTTAATGTGAATAAGATAATGGCATTTACATTACTTTCAAACTAGTTTGGTACACTTCCATCTCTTCAGGTAAAGTTCCGCAACCAACTTTTTCATGAATTTCATTTTAACTTTCACTCACTTTCATAAATTTTCCATTTTTAGGAATTTAAGCATTTGAATTTTTTTTAATAATAAGCAACTTATAAAAATTTGTAAAGGTAGAAAAGTAATTGCTTAATTTTTCATTGTTTTTCTTTTAGATTTTATATCTTTAAATTTAGACTCAATCACTCTGGTGTGTTTGTAGGTTTCTTAACATTAAGGTTGGGCTGATTTGAAATATTGCATCATCAACGTAACACATAGGTTTGACTGAACTAAGTGTCAATGTGGTGTTAAGGAGTTCCATTAAACATAGAAGTTCCAATTATTTGACAAGCTGAGATATTAATTGGGATGTCAAGTGAGGCTGATAATTACTTTTTATCTTCTTCATAAACTAAATTAGAGAACCGGTATGATAGTCATCAATAATATCAAGGAATTATTTTATAGGTTGAGCTGATGATATAAGGAACCGTACCTCAAATCCAAGGAAAGCTTATTCAAGCAGACAAAAAAAAAAAATTGATATTCATTGAGGAAGGGTTGGGCATATTGTATAAAAAACGACGTTCATTTATTAAAATTAAATGAAAATATGACACTAAATAGGACACAATTGAGAAAAAGGATTCACGTAGCCGACCCCACTAAGTGGGATAAAGGTTTCGTTGTTGTTGAAGCAACCTTTAATTATGAGCTGGGAGCCTAAGATAGCCTCAATATTTACCCAATCGGGAGAGAAGAAAGCTTAATGCCAATTTTTTTTTTGTTTTGATGAGTGCTTTAAACCTTCTCCCAATGCAACGAACAAGATTTTATTTTGCTTCAAAGCGCAAAGCAATGCTTTAATCAACTAAAACACAGATAGGTTATATAACTATGAATGTATAATTACATTTATTAACAACTATAAATTATAAAATATGGCATAAATGTTAATATAAAATAAAGAAGAATGTGGCATGATACTTAATTTGAAGGAAAACATCGAGGGTGAACCTACAAATTAAAATTTTGAACAATCTATAATAGTTTGCTGCAATAATTAAAAACTAAAAAATTACAAAAAAAAAACCCTGCAAATTAATTTCGGCTTCAGAGCATGCTTCACGAAGCGGTCATCCTGCGATTCGCTTCACTATGCTCGTGAAGCACGCTTTTTAAAAAATTGTCTTTTTCATAGGAGTCTTTATATAGAAGGAAAGAACACTTTGAGAAGGCTAAAACATAGGTTGATGAGATTAAAGGTGTTGGAGAGAGCATCCTCCAAAAATCTTAATACAAATGGCAAGTAGGAAAAGACAGAAAGAAGCGCTACCAAAGAGTAGCTTACCAAATTTGAATGGTTAAGTCGATAGGGAATAAAAAATACATTACAATTTATTGTATAATATATCCTTGCTAAAGCCAGATTCATTGATTGACTCTATGTGTATACATTCCAACGTATAATACATTGTACCCAATTTTCACATCACATACTTGTCATAAAGTAGATTTGTAGTAGTATAACACGTATAACAAGATAATGAATGTATAATATGTCTGTTACTAGGAGCGTATTGCATATTATGTTCTAGTAACATGCTCGGAATTCAAAAGTATATAGTAGATAAAATTGGATGGATATGCTTTTGGGGCAAGTCATTAAAATTAACAGTTACTACAGTGTAGAGCTTTTGGTAATTTTATTTCTTGTTGTGAACATGAATGAGTAAGTCTCCTAAAAGAAAAAAAAAACTACAAAAAAATGCACGTCTCAAGAAAGTTAACATTTCTTTGAAGATACTGTTAAAAAAATTATTGATCAACATTTTTTATTAAGATTGTCCCTATATTGTAGTAGTTTCTTATAATAAACTAGTAATGATAAAAAAATTCAAATTCATCCACTTTTGTCAATAATAAATCCACACCCTACTAGGTAAATGCAAAGGTGAATACCTTGAAATGTGAATTCATGCACCAGGACCTATCTTCAGCATCATTATCTAGAACATCATTCATAACTGAGCCATCGTTTTGAAGATTAAGGTACACTGCTAAAGTTGCAAGGGCCTCAATAGGAGATGTGTCAAAGGACTCGCATCGCACACAAATTTCAATGCTTACCTGAGAAATTATAGTTAATGAATGCAATGTAACTTCAAAATGTGGATATTGAAACAAAACCTTTCGCATATCAACATCTGCAATCAAATCTTTTAGCTGCCATGCTATTCCTGCTGCAAGACACAAGTCTTTCTCAATTTTGAACTTGTCAGTTTTGATAGATTCTTTTGGAACACCAAACCTTGGAGAACTCTTAACAGGTAATTTGATTTTCTTTTTAATAGACTGCAAAACCTGTGAAGGCACATCGAGTCCAAACTTGACAAGAAATCTGGAAGCAATATTCTGCAAAATACTGCTTAGCCTTCCAATCAGTTCACTGAGAAAACCAAAAGAGAAAAAAAGCCTATGAATTTTTCGTATTAAACCATGTCTTTCTAGATCATCTGATAATCCAATACATTCAAGGGCCAAAAACAGGCACTGTTCATGTAATCCATGTAAATCATTTGAAGAAACTACAGAAGCAATACTTAGTACAGCAATCTGAGCTCTAGAAGATGTTGCTGCATTAAACAAACTCTTTATTTTATCAGTCAACAATAATTCGACAAGAGCCTTATTAGACAGCTCAGTTGCCATGCAAGAGCATATATTCGCTGATGCAATAATTAGCCCATCAATATGATCAGAACTTAGATCATTTTCTGCAAGGACTAAACCAAGAGAAAACCTGAGAAGTTCCATAAGGGACTTTGAAGATGAACCCTCTGACAAAGCAAATTCACAAAATCTTGCAGCAGCATCTAGAGATCTTCTCATAAGTGCATTAAAACGGCTGCATGCCTCCTTTGGATCCAGATTTGGTGGGAAGTAAGAGGGAATGAGAAGCCTGGTTATTTTTCTAGCAACACGCTCATGATCATTGGCTAAGGAAGAACATAAAGTATCTAAACTGACAATCTGAAAGAAATAGAAGAAAATTACGAGGCAAGCATATCCCAAAAAAATAAGAACTGAAAATAGAAATATGATAAATGTCAAAGCAATTAGGACATACCTTTTTAAATTGGAATGATCGAATGTGTCCAACCACTAAAAGCAAATCAGTAGCAGCAATGCGAACAGAAAGAGAAGGATCAGACAGCACAAAACTAAGTTTTGGAAGAAGAACTTTCATAATTTCATGACTCTGAGGGTTCTCAAGCAAATATATGATTCCATTTAACGTAGATAGCCGAACTTCATTGCATATATCACGTGTCATGTCATCAATAACCTTTCCCAATATTTTTGTTATTGTTAAAGAAGGAATAACTTCCCAAAATAAATTGAGAATACGACATAAACCTTCAACTGCCACTCCTCTAACCTCAGGGCAATCATCCGTAAGCAATTTCTGCAACAAGAAAAATTGCCTCTCAAGTAAGGTATCCTTTACTTCTTTTGTAGCATCAGGATCTTCAAGTGGAAACAGATCTAAGAGTAGAAACAACGCATTTTGACGAACATTGGAGTTGGCAACCTAACAAAAGCATAAATAGCAGAGATTATTTGTAAGAGATCAAATATATCTGCAATTAAGTTGTGCGGCACAAAATCAATTCCCAGCTTAAGTTTGATAGCTTATTCATGGGACACTAGATAGATGGATAAGAAAAGAAGTGTTTGGGAATAAGAATGAATATTCAAAAAAACAAAATAAAATAAAGATGACATGAATTATCAGTTTCTTTCAGGAGAAATTTTCCTCGTGCACACTGAAGAAAAATATAGATTAATATGATTAAGAGATAGCAGAAATAAACATTCAGAACCAATGAAGTAAGAATAAAAAACTCAGGAAAATACAAAGAACAGTATTCCATCCTTAAAATGGGAAAATGATGATCGTTGACATCAAGTTCAAGGGACGGAGACGAAGAAGAGGGGGTAGAGATTGTCCTATACAATTTCAAACTTATCTTGGCATTATTTTACAACATTTCATAAGATAAGGTTCACTATAAGATATGCAGTTCTAGCGTGAAACTATTAATTAGTCAATCATGATGGAAAATTAAGTAATGCAGTGGTTTGGTAAAATAACAAAGTTACTTGAACGCAGTATTCTCATGTGAATACAAATGAAAACAAACAGAAAACGAAAATAAAAAACAACTAAGAGGTGCAATTACAGTTGATTTCGCTCCACGCCAGCCAAATAAAAGAGTTGATAAAAAAATTTCATGTCATTAGTCTCTGACTGGATTTGAATTTAAGGTGATTTAGATCTGAAAATCTAGAAAATATGTAAGATTAATTTCTTCAAAACAAAGACAACTAAGGAATTAGTTATTTTGTATCCAAAAAAAATCATGCATTAAAACTACAACAAAAAACAAAGAGAAAGGGTGTTTTCAAAAATCATTGCTTAGCAGAAAGTTGAATACAATCACCACCAAGTAATTATACATTCATAAAACAATATACGTTCAAATATCATTATGAATGTGAATCCTATACTTGTTCTTGGGTATCCACATGGTGGAGCTGAGAGTCAACCACTTTTATAGATTTGGGGTTCTAAGAACAAGCTCAATAATGCATTCGGCTCAATAATCTAAGAGTAAGTTGGAATCGATTAGGTTGCAATTTATACCCATTCATATGCGCACAACAACCAAGCTGATCATGGAATTTTAGATTAAATCCAAAAAGGACAGGAGGCATATATGTCAAACCATTTTTATATTAGGTATGTTGATTTGATTTCAATAAAAAAGACAGCAATGTGCTGATTTTATGTCTGACATACACATTGACCCCACGAAAAATATGTATAATATATTTTAATTCCTTTCCTAGCTAGCACTGTTATGGTCCTTGTAAAATCCAATAATATAAAACATCAAGAGGAAAGAACGTCTCACTAAGAATTTCTTCAAATTGCAACTTTATACAAAGCATTCTCCCTCTTTTATTCAAATGTCTTCGTGTAAACATGCTAGCTAAGATTGGTCAGAATCAAGGTCGTAAATGTGGTACCCAAGGTAAGACCCCTAATAAAGTTTTGCACTTGCCAAACAATGGTCTAGAATTGCCAAATGCCACCTTTCCAAGTATCACAGACCAACCTGTTTTATAGTAAACAAGTGCCACTAGCCAGATACAAACACTCAACTCTTAAAAAGCTTAAGATTTGCAATTCAAAGCCCTAATTTAGAGGCACAATGATTCAATTGCACAATTTTTTTGGTTTTCTTACATGTCAATTATGCTTGGAAGCCTTATAAACTTTGTTTTGGGCTCTGTTTAAATGCATCGAGCACATATGTTTTTGTTTTTTTTTTTGTTCAATATTTGTAGCCTCTTTTATAATTTTTAAAACAATTTTTAAGATCTATTTATAATTTCTAGACAAAATGAGAATCATACATCTCAAAATGAGATTGACAGTTGTTACGAATGCATTATATACCATCTAAAATTTTTTTTAAATGTATGAACCACCCTCCACATCTTCCTCAATTTAGAAACAGGAAAAGTAAGCCACTTCAACTTCTCCTTTTGTCTTTCTTTTTTATTCATACATATCATTTCTAATCCTTCTTAACCTACAACATGAACAAATAAATATATTCCTTCAAAATAATGTAATATGAGACTGCAAACATCATTCTTTTGGTTTAACTATATATTGTTTATGTTATACTAAGGTGGGAAAAATTTTAAATAAATGCTTGCTACTATATTATATTATTATTTTGATGATGATGTTGGAGAAATTATAGTTTAAGGAACATAATGGCAGACTAAAGCTGTACAATAATAATAAAAACTAATCCAACTAGATGGCGAGGAAACCAGCATTAAACTTTCAAAGCATTTACTTAAAAATTCATCTATCAATCGATCTCCCTATACTAGATGGTGAGGAAACCTACATTAAACATCAATGCATCTATGTAGTGCATTCCTTTTTTTCGGAATATGCCATTTTCCAAAGCAGAGAGATGACAAATAGTAAAGCTCTAGTAAGTTTGGCAGTAAAGCTGTTAGTAAGTTTGGCTCTCGAGAAAAGAAGTGCATAATGAGCATGAACAGAGAGAAGACTACATGAAATTCAATTATGAGTTTTTAAAGAAATTCTTTCATGATAATCATTTTTTAAGGATTGTAGTTAGTGTGGAGAAGAAGTCACAAAAGAGCAACAAGAGAGGTGTACAGAAAGAAAACAATAATGAGAAGTATGTGCTTTGAAATTCAAATTAGCTTCTTTTATTAATATAGTATTTTAAAATTACTTCGAAGCGTGTGTAAGTGAAACAAGAAAAATCAAGCAAGTTGCTTTTTCAATTATTTTTATAAATACAACAATCATACTAAGACATCTTATGTAAAAATCAACAATTATGATGAAAGTGAAAGTAGGAACCCACAAAAAATTCACACTCAAATCGCATGCAATTCCCATGGGAAATGAAAGATTTCTACCCAAATAAGTGAGAAGAGCTCTAGATGATAAGATGAATTTCATATTTTATTCTTTTTAATGAAAAAAATGCATATTGTCGAATAGATCTACTAAGTTGGCAAACAAGAAAGTTCAATAGAACTGCAATGGCTTTCCAACAATGATAAAATCACATAATTCTAAGAAAAAAAAAACCAAATCAGATAGAAGAGATCAATCCTCAATTAAACTAGGATGCTCGCCCCATTTTATTCACCCAGAGTCTAATTTTAATGTAGCTTAGCCCACCTAAATTATTTTGACATTTTGGATGCTTCAAAATAGTGCATCTAAAAACGAGCAGCATGCAAGCATCCTTTTTATACAAACATGACTTTCTAAGCCAATTAACTTTCTCTTCTATCGTTATTGTCTCATCGAATAGATCGTATTTGTGGAATACATGTAAGGACCAACAAATAAGATAGTCAAAAATATGCAATTGAGTCAAAACGAATGTTGAGCGAAATTATGTTGGGTCATTTTTTATGTCATGACCCATGTTGAGACTTTATGTTATTAAATTTAATCTAAAGTATGACAGTAGTGTTTGGTTTGACTATATATTTAAGCATCATTTGATTTCTCTCATTACTCCTATAGCTAGTGAATATGTTATAATACTAAGCGCTTGTTTAATGCATGAATGAATGAAGTTTTAAACAACTTCGACAAGAAGATAGACTTATGGACAAAAATTGTCCATAAAAAAATTAAAATAAAATAAAAAACCTAAAACTGAAGACCAAGAGTAGATTCATGGCGAAGAGTAGCATGGGGACTATTATTTTATCACCAATGGAAATAATTGATTGCGATTGTGAGGACCGAGACTATGAAAGGTGTGTGTGTGTGTGTGTGTGTGTGTGGAAATAATTGATTGCGATTGTGAGGACCGAGACTATGAAAGGTGTGTGTGTGTGTGTGTGCGCGTGCTTTTTTCCAATGTTTTAAGCATATTTGAGCATTTCAAATATTAATGTGAGAAGCTTAGATTATATGAAATTAATGGGTGTTGTGAAATTTACATACATACACACAATTCTTATATATTTACATATTTAACATCTAAAGTTCATGTTTACATGCATAATCACATTAAAACATATTTATAAAAAATGTGTGCTTCGCTTTACAAATATTAGTATTCGTGCTTTTTATGTGCTATTTAAATGAATATTAAATTTTAGATTTTAAATACGCAAACATATAAGAATTGAATTGTATGTCCGTAAATTTTCCATTATTTTTTCATATTAAATCTAAAAAATTAACTTAGAGCGAATCATTTTCATGCATCCTGCCAAACTGTGCCATGCCATGCAAATGGCGCCAAAAGGATCACGTCGCCCCAGGCCTAATAGCTATGGCGCATGCTATTTTCCGTCATTGAGTATGGTTCTTCCATCTTATTCCCATAAACAATCATTTATAATGTAAATCACTTGTTATATAGATGGATAAATATGTTATTTTTATGAATGAAACCCATAACTTTGACAAAAAGATGGACTTTGAACTTGAACGGGTGTCTGCGCACACTCCATAACTTTAAGCAAAGCAGAATCAAGAATTGTACTTACAACGATACTAAATAAGCTCTAGAACTGCTAAGACCTTTGAAATCAGCGTAGCATTAGCATTCCAAATGTAATGACTCAACATTGATACAAATAAAAGCAAGTAAAATTAACCTGCAGTGATCGGAATAACACGGGCTCAGCCAGACGGAACAGAACCTTCTCAACACCTGGTGTTGTCCTCTGACCAACAAACCCGTTTACAACCTTTCTAATAGAAGCAGCAAACTGCTTCGTATTTGCATGTATAGCACCTTCAATGAGGTCCTGCAAAAAGCCATCCTCTATCTCTACTTTCACGGAATCTTCTGATCCCCTCCAAGCCTTAAAAATTATATCAGCATAGCCCTCGAGCACTGACTTTTTCCCAAAAGGAATTTGAGATTTAATTAATGCAAGAGCCTCCTTCAACAGAAGGCCGTTTAAGCCCACCATGAAAGCAATAAAACTCCTTCCGTCCTTTGTCTTCAAGTACAACGGGTTAATCACGCATCGAACTAGCAAAAGCCTCAGGTCCTCAATGCTCTCATCCTCGTAATCAAATAAAGTAAATGCCTCGCGAAAAGCATAAATCCGACGGACATCAGTCTTCTTACAGTGGGTTAGAGATTTTGATAGTAGGAAAGGGAGGGACTGGGAAATTAGGGACTCCCTCTCAGGCAAGTTATCCTTCCACCACCATTCACACAAACTAGCGACTTCAGACATAAGGGAAGGGTCATCGTACAGAACGAGGTTGTCATGAAGAAACTGCACAAGAGGGAGTAAGTCAGACGGAGAGAAGAGCTTCTTCGGATGGGAAGCGCAAAGG
This sequence comes from Phalaenopsis aphrodite, assembly GCA_003013225.1. Taxonomy (NCBI): domain Eukaryota; kingdom Viridiplantae; phylum Streptophyta; class Magnoliopsida; order Asparagales; family Orchidaceae; genus Phalaenopsis; species Phalaenopsis aphrodite. The sequence goes on from NEWO01000710.1 coordinate 97,702, forward strand.
TGAGCGATGCACGTGTAAGCTCGTAGCTTCTTTTGAATATCTAGGATTTGGGAGCGAGACCTCGGAGGCGTTGCCGCGCAGCCGAGGTCATCGGATCGTTTGAGCCGTGCAGAGCGTCTAAATTTCTTCGGCGCGGGTGGGGTAGAGCATCTGATGTCTCCAACGGCAGCGACATCCACAGCGCCGCCAGATTTGAGGGATAGCATCAAGGATTCTAGGGCATTGAAGATAGCGAGGTGTAGAGCGGCGGGGAGAGAGGAGACGAGGCAAGAGGAGGGACCGATGCTCCAGATTATGCTTTTTATTTCGGCTTTTCCAGGTTTGGTGGAGATCTTAGAGGCCGCGGAATAGAGAAGTTCTTCAGCGGACGATTGAACAGAGGAGCGCAGTCTCTTTCCCATTAGATGTAATGCTTGAGAATTCTTGAATCCTAGGGTTGGTAGAAGATGAGAGAGAACGAGACGAAGTCCACCATTAGCATAACTCGAGTAGAGAACGCAGAGATGGTCTTCTAGGTTTTTGTTTGTTTCGAAAGGGCGTGGATTTTGGCGCGCTGCTCCAGTTTTTGGAGATACAAATGGAAATAAATCCAGCTCTTCGTCCACTTTGTGTGCCACGTAGATATAAACCCACGCGGCAAGCGCTGTAAAATGATATGCGAATATATGATGGGTCTTTTCACATATACATATAAATTTATGAAAAATTACATATATATCTAACATTTTAAAATTTTATTATTTATTTATACAATATTTTAATATCATTAACAAATCTAAATATATGCACCGAAATTTATTTTCTCTTAATTTTAATACTATTAACATATTTAAAGGACTTAAAATTTTAAATATTGTATAAATAAATATTAAAATTTAAACATTAAGCATGTTTGGGGGGGGGGGTGTATGCTCCAAAAATTCATGCAATGGGATTTAGGGCCCGTTTGGGGCAGCTTATAAGTGCGGGCGGCGTTTTGAAAACGCCGCCATACCGTTTGATTCGCACTTTTTGATAGATTGTTTAAAACTGCGTTTTCTATTTCTTAAAACACGCGGACCGCGGGCTGACCCCCGCGGTCCGCGTTTCGCGATTTCTTTTTACCTCATTAACCCTGTTCGTTCGAAGCTCTATCTTCCTTTTTCGCAATCTGTGGTTTTCTG
>NEWO01000710.1:100848-150987 GCA_003013225.1 Phalaenopsis aphrodite
ATATATATATATATATATATATATATATATATATATATATATATATATATATATATATATATATATATATATATATATATATATATATACACTATCAAAAGTCGTTCGTGCTCGTCGACAAACTATTGGGCTCCTTGTAAGTTCGGTTGGAAATTTACAAGTTTAATTTGAATTTTGCACTCAATAGATGAGATGCTTTTCAGTCTTTTACAAGTTTCATTTGTGCTAATTAAAGAGCTATCAAATTTCTTTTAAGTTTCATGCTCGCTATATGAGCATTTAGTTTGTGTTCCTGCAATATAACATAATAGTTTGAATGTTCAATGAAAGAGAGTGAGCTATCAAATCTCCCATTATCCAATTTCATATTTGATCTTTGTTTAGTTCTGGTACTTGAAATTCATTTGGCAAAACATGTGTTGTATTTGAAATATTAATTATGATTTTTTTAGGAAGTTTTACATTTGTACCACTCAATCATATGTATTTACATATCTAGCACCTAAAATTCATCTTTTACATATCGTGCAACTAAAACATGTTTGCATGAATCTCGAGGAGATACAATGAAAAAAGTATAAAGGAGTATGGCTAAGAAGGGCCCACAGACGGAAGGCCATGACACAGAGTAGTGTTGACATATTCAGAGTCTGGTCAAGGAGCTAATCAGTGTTAGTAAGTTAAAGGAGTTTACGACACTAGATAACGACACGTAGAGACAGAAGAAAGTTTTTGTATAAGAAATCTTGAATGAGCGAGTTCGAGTGCATGACATCTATGGAGAGAGTGAAGAATCTTTTTGTTGAACTAGCCTCAAAAGGCTTTTGAAGAAGACATGTGCGCATTATCCTTTGCCCCAATACAAAACTTATATCCCCTCATTATCATTACTGAAGCGAATTTGCCCCTAGAGGAAATATTATAATGATTTCATAGTCAACACCACCTTAATGGGCAACTATTATATATGTAGCATGTTTTTCAATTATGGCAGCTTAGTGAATATTCTATTCATGTTAGTGCTAAAAAATATGGACCTAAAGAATGACTGACTAAAAATGGTTGTTTGACCGCTTTATGGCTTTTATGGCAATGAGCTAACCCGCAATTACACATTTATTTTTTGTTCAGAAATATGGCAAAAGGCTTGACCCAATTTATATTTAGCAGCTAGAGTGTAAATTTAAATATTATAGTAAGTTGAAAAAATAGTTTACACACTGGGAGTACTACGCAAGTATACATATATTTTCAAGTAATATAGGGCTCTAATGGAGCCCTAAGAATTAATCCCACAGGGATACATAAAACTCTTATAGGATGACTTCAGTAAAATCTTCTTTAAACTGTAGTTAACTTATATAGTAAAGTCCAATTTATATTTAGCTGTTTTTTTGTGAACAGACGCTTAAGCGTGAATGGTTCGACACTTAGGTGCATGTCTTTTGGTTTAGGCAGCGCTTAAGCGCGGGTCTTGGCACTTAGGCGCCAGTGCATAAATTTTGATTTTTTTGATCTAAGTGAAATGCACGTCTAGGTTAAGTCAATCAACCCTAAATGGCCTAAAAACACTTTAAATATTATTTCCTTCCCTCTTAACTCTCCTCTTACTCAAGATTCACCAATCTTAACTAATTTGATTCAACACACAATAACATGAAATTTCACACAAACAAAACACTTATATTCATTCATGGACAATTACAAATATTTTCAAACAATAGATTCTCCATCCAAATAGTCTTGGATGAGAAGATTTCAAACATAAACACTAAACAACCATCACATTAAAACACACTTAACATTAAACAAACACTAAACAGTTAATATTAAACAAGCACTAAACACTTAACATTAAACAAACACTAAATACATAAACTCTAAATCACGAACATAATTCCATTCCCTACTTGATTAAACAAATTCTGACGTATCATTAGTCTCTCCTTCAGCATTTGGAATGTATATCTAAGAGAACGGACAATGATTAATAACTTTAGTTGAATCTTCTTTTGTCCATTTGTTCTTCAGATACATAGCCTTGCCTTTTTTCTTCTATAAAATTGGTATAGCTAAACTGCATCTTAAGTTGTCATCCCATATGATCCAGATGCGTGTTAACTTCGATCACTTTTGCTTCAATTGAAGTCACGTTAGCCTCAATCTTAGTAATTTTCTACGATATTCCTTCGATACTCACGGTGAGGAAACCATTATACAACTCTTGTGCACTCTGACTAATAAACTTCTTTCTCATTGTCTCCTCCTCTTTAAATCACTTTCCCAAGATGACATCTTTCCAAAAGTCTCTCCTTTTCACTTAGGATTTAGGGTTAAAACTAAATTGTGGTAAAAATCCATACGTAGCCCTTCTATTTAAAGATTCCAAGCTCTTCCTATAACTTCTAGGCACATCCTAGAACTGTCTTTCACGTCCAATCTAACCAATCCTCGATTAAAACTTCTAGAAACTGAATTTAGCCCATGTTTTTTAACTACCGCACTTAAGTGTCGGATCTTGGTGCTTAAGCGTCAGTGCTCAATTTAGCACAAGTCAACTTATGTCTAAGTCATCTTTAAAGGTCTTAGAATAATCACTAACTTAATATACAATAAAAAATATTACCAAAATTTTCTAAATCACACACAACATCTCAATAATAAAAACGAACACACTGACAATTATGGGTTGCCTCCCACAAAACATTTTATTTAACGTCATCAGCCCGATGTAACCAGTGCTTATTCTGGTTGACCCAACATCAGAACATCAATTAATTTAAGTTGATCACCTAAAAATTAGGATTTTAGCCTGTGACCATTCACTTTGAATATTTTATCTATTTTAGAATCTTTGTAATTCACAGCTCCATAGGGATAAACTTTCATCACAGCAAATGGGCCCATCCACCTTAACTTAAGTTTGTCTGGAAATAATCTTAACCTTGCATTGTAACACAAAACTTGTTGTCATGGCTAAAAATTTTTAGTAAGAATCCTCCAATCATGCCACATCTTCATCTTTTCTTTGTAAATCTTAGCACTTTCATAATATTCATTCCTTATCTCTTCAAGCTCATTTAATTGCAATAACCTTTTCTCACCAACATCCTTCAAATTGTAATTAAACTCTTTAATTGCCCAATATTTTTTATGCTCAAGTTCAACTGGTAAGTGACACGCTTTCCCAAATGTTAGCATGTATAGGGACCTCACATCTCCATATTTGTATGTAGTTCTATAAGCCCACAAAACATAGTCAAGTTTAGCTGACCAATCCATTTTGGTTGGATTTAAAGCTTTTACAATAGTCTTTTAATTTCACGATTGGATAATTCAGCCACTGAGGGTGATAAGCAGTAGTAATTCTATGGTTTATATGATATTTCCTAAATAATTTCTCCATTATTGCATTTTTAAAATGACTTCTCCCGTCAGTTATGATTACTCTCGGCATCTCAAATCTACAAAATATATTCATTCTTAAAAACTTTGCAATACTTTGAGCATCACATCGAGGTAAAGTGATACACTAAAAATGCATGCATATTTGGACCTATATTCTATAATCATTTTTGGTAATATAGCACTTTAAAGGAATGTATTTTTCATGTATTATTGCAGGTTGTTGATTTTTAGGACTTGAAGCAAAAAGAAAGCAAAAAGGATAGAATTTGGAGTCAAAATGGAGCTTTAGAAGAAATGTTCAGCGCTGATGGCGCCATTTGACAGAGAGCAAGGATTAATTAAATGGCTACTGGCGCCAACGACGCCAGTGTTAGTACAGGCCCTATTTCTAGAAGATTTGAAGAATTCGGACACTTTTTGAAGACTTTTTGGATGCACATATTGGAAAAATGACATTAGGCTCAATTTAGAGCCAAAATTGATCAGAGAATACCCCCTTCGTGCCCCTTCGCGCCCTTCAACCACTTTGCACTCTCTTCCACACTATTCCACATTCCCTATAACCACTTAGAGTCCATTAGTCATTTATTTTCTTTTTAGTTTTGAGTTTTTGTGGCGATTTTAAGTGTGAATTCTTCTCTAAGAGTGTTGGAGAGGGAGAGAAGCGAGAGATTTCTTCTTCCTACATTTCCTAAGAGATGCTACAAGGGATTTATTTTGAGAAAGAGTTTCAGATAAGTGTTGCTTGTTTATTAATATTGTATAAACTTTCTTTTATATATGAAATTCATGTTTTGTTGTATCTTTTTCATGAAATCTGAGTAGTTTTCTTTATCTTTCTCCATACTCTGAGATATGGTGAAATGAAGAGACAATTTGGATGTGTCAATATTAAAATATAAAATAAATTGTGATGGCTTTTCAACTCCGTTCTTAATTACTTTTCGATCTGACCAATTGAATTATTAAAATATGTTTTAAAACATATGATCTGGGAAATGGAGTATGAGTTCTATAATAGAGTGAGAATCACATTTAATTCCATGAACGAGTATTTCGTTCATGGAATTAAGTCCAAATAAATAAAGAAATATACATTGTTGAGTGTAGAATTGGAGAGTTTTAGGGTGACAGACTAAAATCCCCTATTTGGTCTTAGTTTTTAAGAACTAAAGCGAGAGTTAGCCTTCAGGGGAAGGGAAGTGAAAGCTCTGGAGTGAGAGCCAGTATCCTCTTAGTCTAGCCACGGATTTAAGAACTAAACTTGAGATTAGCTAATGATTTTCTATAACACTGACTCAAGGTAGAAAATTAAAATTGCTTCTATTTGACACAATACATATTTTAATCATTTATCTCATCTTATTTTACCAAAAACTCATTGTAATGGGAAAGATATTTTTTCATATTAGAGAACTTCATCACATAAACATAGTTTAGTAGTTACTATTTTAAAATTTGCATTTAAATTTTACTAGTAGTTCATAATTTAGTTCGGGTAGTATCTCAAATATTCAAAACTAGTGACAGTAATTTTGTTTTATTTCTGTGAATTTCCTAGTTAATTTTTCATTTTAAAATTAAACCTTCTTTGTGGGAATGATATTTGAGGCTTAAATAGAAAGTCTTATATTACTTGATAACAATATGTATACTTGCGTAGAATCTCTACATTAAGTGCTTAATTCATATTCATAAAATACCACATTAAGTTTTTTGCATCGTTGTAAAGCGAGTCAACTTTATAAATTTTACATAATTATATTTTCGGGGAATAAGTTTTTGGCGTCGTTGTCGGGGAAGGTAACGGTAAATTAACTAGATTTTGCAAATTAGGAAATTTAGAAATAAAATATAAAAAATCAAATATATAATAAAATCAAAAATCCAAAAAAAATATATAATTATATATATTTAAGAGTATTTTAAAGAAATTTTTCTTTGCTTATTATACTTGTTTATGCAAATATTGGATCTGAAGGTTTAGTACCTTACAATTCAGAATTAGAACGTACTATTAGAAAAATTTGAAAACAACAAAAAAAAATTAAAAATTTGAACAAAATGGTGAATAACATAGATAATCAAATAAATGAAAATCTACAAAGACCTTTAAAAGATTATGCTAATCATACAACAGATGAACTTCACTTAACTATTCAAAATCCTGTTGTTGCTAATTATTTTGAGCTTAAACCTGCTATTATCAAAATGGTACAAAATAATCAGTTTGAATGAACACCTACTGAAGATCATAACTTACATCTTGCTAGTTTTTTTGAAATATGTGCTACTTTTAAATATGATAGAGTGTCTAAAGATGTTGTTAGTCTTAGATTTTTTCCTTTTTCATTAAGGGATAAAACTAAAGCTTAGTTAAATTCATTAGCACCTGGATCTATCAGAACTTGGGACAACTATCAAAAAAAATTTTGGCTAAATATGTTCCACCCTCGAAAAGTGCTATACCTAGAAACGATATTACATCTTTTTGTCAGTTTGAAGGGGAATCAAAATATGAAGCTTGTGAAAGATTTAAGGATCTCCTTAGAAAATGTCCACACCTTGCTTTACTAGATTGGTTAATAATTCAAACTTTTTACAATGGATTAGTAAGATCACTTAGATCTATTATAAATGTTGCTGTAGGAGGATAACAAATGTCAAAACTTTTTAATGAAGCATACTCTTTAATAGAAGAAATGACTACTAACAATTTTCAATGGCCCTCTGAACGGGTAAATCCTAAGAGAGTAGCCAATATTCATGAATTTGATGCAATGTCTATTTTTGAATCTCAAATTGCTGTTATAACGAAAAAGATTGATCAAATTAGAGTGAACTATTCTTAAATGATATCAGTATTAGAGGAAAATTAACTAGGGCAGATAATTGATACTTAATCATCTTATGAAACTTTGAATGGTATAAATAATCAAAATAACAATCCCTATTCTAATTATTACAACCCTGGATGGAGAAATCACCCTAATTTTAGTCGGAATAATTATAACAATTCGGTGAACCCCTCAGGAAATTTAAACAACCAAGGAACTTCTAATTATCGACCTTATTATCCTTCTGGATTTAACTCTAACCCTAACCCACAAGTTAAGGAAAAGAGGTTGACGATGGAAGAAGTAATGTTGAATATGAAAAATCAAATACAAAATCAAGGGGCTGCTATTAGAATTATTGAAAATCAATTAGGATATATTGCTACTGCACTGAGTAACAGACCTTTAGGAAATCTTCCGAGTACTGTGGAAGTTAATCCAAAAGATCAAAATAAGGAGCAAATTAAAGCTATTCAATTACGAAGTGGAAAAGAAGTTGAAACAAAAATCCAAAGAGAAACTGAAGTTGATGAGGAGAAGGAAAAGATTGAACGCGACCATAATGAAAATGAACAAATACAAGTTTCGTTAGAAAAACCACTACCTCTGTTTCCTCAACGATTGAAGCAGTAAAATAAAGACAAATAATTTGCAAAATTTTTAGAAATCCTTAAAAAGTTAACAATAAGCAATCCTTTAGTTGAGGCTTTGGAAAAAAATGCTAAGTTATGTGAAATTTATGAAATATATACTAAACAAGAAAAGGAAGTTTGCAGATCACGAAACCGTTGCACTCAGTGAAGAATGTAGCGCTATTATTCAGAAAAGCTTCCTGAAAAGTTAAAATATCCTTGTAGTTATACTATACCTTGTGCAATTGGTGAATTTTTTTTTGGAAAAGCCTTATGTGATTTAGGTGCGAGTATCAATCTTATGCCTCTATCGATTTTAAAATGTTTAGATTTGGGAGAGATTTCCCCTACTACTGTAACTCTTCAGTTAGCTGATCGATCAATAACTTATCCTAGAGGAGTTATAGAAGATGTATTAGTAAAAGTGGATAAATTTATTTTTCCTGTAGACTTTATAGTATTAGATATGGAGGAAGATAAAGAGATTCCTATTATTTTGGGGAGACCATTTCTTGCAACAGGGAGAGCTGTGATAGATGTGCAAAAAGGAGAATTAATAATGAGAGTTAATGATCAAGAAGTAACATTTAATATTGAAAAATCTATGAAATATTTTGTAATAAAAAAAGATAATGAATATTTTAGGATGGAAGTTATTGATTATCTAAGTAATGAACAAATTAAGGAAGTGTTTGAAGAAAAATTAAGGCAAGAAGAATATTGTGAGAATGAGAATGAAATAAAAGGAGAGAATTTTGATTATATTCAGAACAAATTTAAAACTTTAGATTTGTTGGAAAATGATAATAAAAATCTTATTTCTTCAAGTATTAAACCACTTGAACTTGAATTGAAAGTAATATCTGCCCATTTAAAATATGTGTTTTAAGGAGATTCATCTACATTGCCTGTTATTGTATCTTCTGAGTTAATTGCAATTAAAGAACAAAAATTAATAGAAAAGTTGAAAAGATATAAAAGGCTTTTGGATCGACTTTAGCATATATTAAAGGAATTAGTCCTTCAATTTGTATGCATAGAATTCTATTTGATGAACAATACAAACCAAAAGCTAATCCTCAAAGGAGATTAAACCTAATAATGAAAGAAGTTGTTAAAAAAGAAATCTTAAAATGGTTAGATGATGAAATTATATATCTTTTTTCAGACAGTGCTTGGGTGAGTCCAATTCACTGTGTTCTAAAGAAAGGAGTGATCGTTGAAGTAAATGAGAAAAATTAATTAATTATAATAAGACAAGTTACTTTTTGGCAAATTTGTATAGACTATAGAAAATTAAACATGGCCACCAGGAAATATCATTTTGCTTTACCTTTTCTAGACCAAATGTTGGATAGATTGGCTGGAAACAAATAGTACTGCTTTTTAGATGGATATACTGGGAATCATCAAATTCCAATTGCTCCTGAGGATCAAGAGAAAACAACATTTACAAGCCCTTATGAAACATTTGCTTTTTGTAGAATGTCTTTTGGTCTATGTAATGCACGTGCGACATTTCAAAGAAGTATGATGTCAATTTTTAGTAATTTGATTGAACATAGAATGAAAGTATTTATGGATGATTTATCTATATTCAAGACTTCATTTGAATTATGTTTAAATAATTTAGAAAAAGTTTTGAAATTATGTGAAAAAATCAACCTTGTACTAAATTGGGAAAATGTCAATTTATGGCTGTAGGACGAATTGTACTTAAGCATAAAATTTTTGAAAATGGCATGGAAGTAGATCCTGCAAAAATTTAAGTTATTGAAAAATCACCACCTCCTACTACTGTTAGAGGGGTAAGAAGTTTTCTATGACATGCTGGTTTCTACAGACGTTACATAAAAAAATTTTCAAAAATAACTAAGTCATTATGCCAAATTTTAGAAAAAGATACAAAATTTGATTTTAATGAGGAATGCATAAAAACGTTTGAATTATTGAAAGAAAAATTAATCACTGCACCTATAATAGTTCCACCTGATTAGGAGAAACTATTTGAAATAATGTGCAATGCTAGTGATTATGCTATTGGAGTTGTTTTAGGACAAAGACTCAACAAAGTTTTTAAAGTAATATATTATGCTAGTAAAACTTTAAATGATGTTCAAATTAATTACACTACTACTGAAAGAGAGTTATTAGCTATTATCTTGCCATTGATAAATTTAGACCTTACTTGATTGGAACCAAATGATAGTGCATATAGATCATTTTGCTTTGAAATACTTGATGCAAAAGAAGGATGTTACACCAAGATTAATTAGATGGATACTTCTATTGCAAGAGTTTGATTTTATTGTAGTTGATAGATATGGAAATGATAATCAAATAGCTGATCATTTGTCTAGACTAGAAAAATAAATATTAATTAATTTTGCAAATAAAATTTTAGAAAATTTTCCTCATGGAAAATTATATAATATTGATGAAATGAATATATCGTGGTATGTCGATATAGTAAATTATATTGTAAGTGATATTTTACAACCGGATATTAAGAATCAACAATTAAAGAAATTTATATATGATTCAAAATTCTCTTTTTGGGATGACCCATATTTATATAAATAATGTAAAGATCTAATTATTAGGTGATGTGTCCCTTATGAAGAAACTCAACAAATAATTGAAAGATGTCATGATTATGAATTTGGAGGACATTTTGGAATAAATAGAACTGCATATAAAATTTTGCAAGTTAGATTTTATTGGCATACTCTTTTTAGAGATGTTAATGAATATGTTAAAACATGCGATCGATGTCAGCAAGCAGGAAATATTTCTAGAAGAAGTGAAATGCCTCTAAATTACACATTGGAAGTTGAAAATTTTGATGTGTGGGGATTAGATTTTAAGGGACCATTTAAGCCTTCATTATTAAATATATATATATTACTTGTTGTTGATTATATGTCCAAATGGATTGAAGTTGTTGTTGTACCTAAATTTGATGCTCCGAGTGTTTCTAAATTTTTAAATAAAAATAGTTTTACAAGATTTAGAATGCCGAGAGTCATTATTACAGACGAATGATCTCATTTTAGGAATAAGAGAATCGAGAAAATGATTAAAAAATATGATATTATGCATAGATTCTCTACTTCTTATCACCCTTAGACCAGCGGTCTAGCAGAGATATCAAATCGTGAAATAAAAAAAGTTTTAGAAAAAGATGTAAATCCCTATAAATTGGATTGGTCTGCCAGATTAGATACTGCATTACGGGCATACATAACTGCTTATAAGTCTCCTATTGGAATGTCCTCATATGGAAAAACATGTCACTTACCAGTGGAATTAGAGCAGAAAGCATTTTGAGCTTCTAAGGAATTTAATTTTAATATAAAAGATGACAGTGAGAAAAGACTATTGCAACTCAATGAACTTGAGAAGATTAGAAATCAGCATATGATAATGCAAAAATCTATAAAGAGAAAATGAAAATATGGCATGATCGGAAGATTATTAAAAAGAAGTTTAAACCTGGACAATAAGTTTTATTATATAATACAAGATTGAGATTATTTCCAGGAAAACTGAAATCCATATAGTTAGAACCATTTAAAGTGATTAAAGTTTATCATTATGGAACTGCTGTTATTAAAGATCCTAAAACTGGCAAGATATTTAAAGTTAATGGGCATCGATTGAAACATTATTATGAGGGACACATGTCATAATTTAAAGAAATATTGATATTAAGTCATCCTAATTAAATAATGGTACGCGGGATGACAACGTTAAACTAAGCGCTTTATGGGAGACAACCCATATATACATCTATATATGTATCTATATATTACTATTTTGTTTAATAAGTGTTTTATATATTAGGAAATAATAATATTTTTGAATCCTACACAATTTTATTTATCATAAATTAAGACAAATATTGGTATTCGATGAAAAATTTGGAATCAACTTGAATAAAAAAAATAAGAGACGCAATTTTGTCTTCTGGCATCGACGGTACCCATCTACACAGGCCATGGCGCCGACACATCGAGAGCAGTTTGTGCAGTTCAAAATGTATTTGGCAACTTTGGTTGGATTGCACTTCAAAATAACCATCGAGATGTGTTTTTAAAGGCCTAAAAACTACCTTGGATGACCAAAAACTTCCAAATTTTGAATTCCATGGCTTCCAATTCCAAAAATACTTCAAGGTATGGAGTTTTCAATAGAAGAAAGTTTATCAGTTTTGACGCGTAGAGATTATACGATAAAGTCATCACAAAGAAGAGACTTATTTAGGAGAGAGGCTTTGTCAATCATGGATTGAGTAATCCAAGTTCATAAATAGAGAAAATCATTGTATAGAGGCATTGGGAAGTTCTATGCTACACTACCACTATATTTGTTATACCAGTAGTAAAAGAATTCTATGCTAATTTACATGGAGTTACCAAAGGAGTTATCTTCGTTCGAGGTAAGGTTATATCATTTACTTTGGCCTAAATTAATGATTTGTATATGATAAAAAACATTCAAATCTGTCATTTTACGAATTTTATCCCAATGAGAGATATGATGCAAGATGTATATAACTTTATGAGAGATGAAAATGATAATTAGGAAATCAGAGATGAGGGATACGTTAGTTTTTCCGCTTCAGTGCTTAATCCAATATTAAAATAATGGCAATTCTTCATATCTACAAAATTACTCCCTACCATGAAGATTAGTAGAGTTACAAAAGAAAGTGTCATTTTGAACTATTGCATTCAAATGGAAAAGCCCATAGATGTGGGATCAATTATTTTCAAATCTATTATGTGTATTATTATGAATGGGTCAATATATGGATTAGAGCATCCTTCCACAATTTTCTTACTTTGTAGTCAATCTCAAGTGTCATATGAAAGTTGGGAGAAAGTATTATTACTTTGGGAGCCCATGATTCATATTGATGACAATTATATTGGAATGGAAATGAAGCATTAGATGTTATCTTGGATCATTGACCAGAGGAAAATATGTTGAGATTTTCATACCAATTTTATACTGTTTTTAATGATATTGCACTTTAAAGAAAGGCATTTTTGATGTTTTATTGCAGGAGTGATGAATTAGGTTCAATGGAGCAAAAAGATGCAAAAAGGGGCAAATTTGGAGCGAAAAGGACCAAAATGCGGAGATTTGAACTAGGGCACCGACGACGCCCTCGGCGCCGCCGACGGCGAGTTTTTCCTGAGGCTACAGAACAAAATTCTCCAGAAGTCCGTCGAGGGTGCCCTCAAGGCCACCGACGGCGAGCTCGACGGTTATGCATAATCAAGCTTTGGATAAGGCCAAATTTTGAAGAGATGCTTAGGCAACTCTTGGGAAAGCTCATCCACAACTTTAAAAGACTATTTTGGCCGAAAATTGGAAAAGTCAAGAGGGTCTAAAGGAAGTCTAGAAGTTTTAGATGTTAGAAAGGTTCCAATAGTGTGTAAAAATTGTGAGGAATTCTTCAAGGGCTTGTAAGAGTGGAGGGAAAGTGAGAGATTTCTTCCTCATTGCTACTTTGAAGAGGAATTCTATGTGCTGTAAAGAAAGAAAGAAATTCAGAGGAACTTCGAGGAGTGTTCTTGGGGAGAAATTAGAGATAAGTTATTTACTTGTTGTAGCTTGTATGACTTTGATTTTATATATGAATTCCGAGTTTTTTTGTATTTCCCCATGAGATCTGAGTAGTTTTCTCTATCTTTCTCCCTGTCTCGAGATTTGTGAAATGGCGATTTGAATTGGTGAAGCCATGAAAATGTTTAAGAAATTGTGATGATCTTTTCACTTTGATCTTAATTTACTTTCAATCTGGCCAATTGATTTGTTAAAATATGTTGAGTTTTACAACTAAAGTGAAGATTACATCCAAGGGAATCAGTCCTTCAATCTGTTAACTATATTGTAAGTGATATTTTGCCACCTTAGCTGATATAAGAAAGCTTTTGGTTGGACCTTAACTGATATTAAGGGAATTAGTCCTTCAATCTGCATGCACAGAATTATATTAGATGAACAATATAAACCAAGAGTTGATCGACAAAGGAGATTAAATCCGATGATGAAAGAAGTAGTTAAGAAGGAAATTTTGAAATGGTTAGACACTAGAATTATATATCATATTTCAGATAGTGCGTGAGTAAGTCCAATTCATTGTGTTCCAAAGAAAGGAAGAGTGACTGTTGAAACAAAAGAAAATATTGAATTAATACCTATCAGACAAGTTATTGGGTGGCGTATTTGCATTGATTTAGAAAATTAAACACTGCCACCAGGAAAGATCACTTCCCTTTACACTTTTTAGATCAAATAGTAGATAGACTTACTGGGCACAAATATTTTTATTTATTAGATGGATATACTGGTTACCATCAAATTTCAATTGTTCCTGAGGATCAAGAAAAGAAAACATTTACTAGTCCTTTTAGAATTTTTGCTTTTCGAAGAATGTCTTTCGGATTATGTAATGCACCTGCAACATTCCAGAGATATATGATGTCCATATTTAGTAAATTAATTGATGATGGATTGAAAGTATTTATGGATGATTTCTCTGTATTTGGAACATCATTTGATGCATGCTTAAATTATCTTGAAAAAGTTTTGAAGTTATGCGAAAGAACTAATTTGGTTCTAAATTGGGAGAAATGTCAATTTATGGTTGCAGGAGGAATTGTATTAGGGCATAAAATTTCGGAAAATGGTATGGAAGCAGACCATGAAAAATTCAAGTTATATCTAAACTAACACCTCCTAATAATGTAAGAGAGGTTAGGAGTTTTCTTGTACATGTTGGATTTTACAGACATTTTATTAAAGATTTTTCAAAAATTAGCAAAACTCTATGCCAACTTTTAGAAAAGGGCAAAAAATTTGAATTTACCGAAAGCTGTTTAAATGTCTTTAAGTTATTAAAGGAAAAATTAATCACAGCCCCTATTATAATTTCACCTAACTGGGAGAAACCATTTGAACTGATGTGTGATGCAAGTGATTATGCTATTAGAGCTGTCCTTTGACAAAGGTATGAAAAGATTTTTAAAGTTATATACTACGCTAGTAAAACTCTTAATGATGCACAAATTAACTATACTGTTACTGAAAAATATTTACTACCCATTGTGTATGCTATATATAAATTCAGATCTAATTTAATTGGAGCTAAATGTGTTGTGCATATCAATCACTCTGTTATTAAATATTTGATGCAAAAGAAGGATGCTAAACCAAGGTTAATTAGATGGATACTTTTCATGCAAGAATTTGATCTTGTGGTTATTGATAGAAAGGGAACTTATAATCAAATTGCTGATCACTTGTCAAGATTAGAAAATCAAGAATCAACTGACACTGACAATGAAATTACAAACAGTTTCCCTGATGAACAAATTTATAATATTAATGAGTGGAAAATACAATGGTATGCTGATATTGTTAACTATATTGTAAGTGATATTTTGCCACCTATGCTGACAATGCAACAACAAAGGAAATTCATTCACGATCCAAAAGCATATTTTTGAGATGAGCCTTATTTATTTAAACAATGTAAAGATCTGATTATGAGGAGATGTATATCTTATGAAGAAACTGAGCTAATCATTCAAAAATGTCATGATTCTGAATTTGGAAGACATTTTGGGATTGATAAAACTGCTTCTAAAATTTTACAAGTTGGATTTTATTGTTCTAATATCTTTAGAGATGTTTATAGTTATATAAAAACTTGTGAGCGATGTCAACGAGTAGGCATTATATCTAAAAGAAATGAAATGCCTCTAAATTTCATATTAGATGTTGAGATCTTTAATGTTTGGGGATTAGATTTTATGGGACCATTTATTCCTTCATTTGGAAACTTATATATATATATATATTAATTGCAGTAGACTACGTTTCTAAGTGGATTGAAGCACAAGCTTTACCTCGTTGTGATGCTAAAAGTGTTTCAAGATTCTTAATGAAAAATATTTTCACTAGATACAAAATGCCTAGAATGATTATCACTGATGGAGGATCCCATTTTAGAAATAAATACATTCAGAGATTGACAAAAAAATTTAATATTATTCATAGAATCTCTACTACCTATCATCATTAAATCAGTGTGTTAGCTGAAGTTTCTAATAGAGAGATTAAATAAATACTTGAAATGACTGTAAACCCTAGTATAATAGATTGGTCCACTAGACTGTATACCACATTATGGGCTTACAGGACTGCTTATAAAACTCCTATTGGAATGACTCCTGACAGACAGATTTTTGGAAATACTTGTCACTTACCAGTAGAATTGGAGCATAAAGCATATTGGGTGATTAAAGAATTCAATTATAATTTGAAAGATGTTAGTAAGAAGAGATTGTTACAATTAAATGAATTGGAAGAATTAAGAAATGAGTCTTATGATAATGACATAATTTATAAGAAAAAATTAAATTTATGTCATGATCGGAAGATTAACCAGAAGAACTTTGAACCGGGACAAGAAGGTTTACTTTACAACACTAGGTTGAAGTTATTTCTTGGGAAATTGAAGTCTTGTTGGTTAGGACCCTTTACTGTAACTCAAGTTTATACTTACAGAATTGAAGATCAAAAGACGGGAAATAGATTTAAAGTAAATGGATATAGATTAAAACCATTTAAGAGGGCAAAAGACCAAATTTTAAAGAGGTTTTAATGATTAGTCAACCTGAATGACACCTGAAAAGGTCGGGCTGACGACGTTAAACCAAGCGCTTTATGGGAGGCAACTCATATTTATCTTTACTTTTATCGTAATTATAGTAATTTTTATTTGAAATTATCATTATTGTGTGGTAGTATTAAGCTGTGCTACTCTTATTTACCCTTGAAATATCTTAAAAATTGAATCCATAGAGAAAAATTGAAACGCCTTCGGACCAGAGCGAAAACTATGAAAATTTTGCCTTGGGCCCTGATGGCGCCCTCGACGCCGCCAACGGTGGGTTTTTTCTAAGAGTCTAGCAAAAATTAATACAGAGGCTCATCAACGACGCCCTCCTCCCCGCCAATGGCGAGACCAACGAATTATCGGTTATTTGGGTTCAAATGGCGGTTTTTTGCGGTTTTTGTGCGTGAATTATCTTTTTGAACTTAAAAATTTGATTCATAGTTCATATTTTCCCTCCAAAAACAAACTGAAACTCCACCAATTTCATTCATATGGCTTCAAATTCCCCTGATAATCCCAGAATGTGAGTTTTCCATTGGCAAAAGTTTATTAGTGCAGAAGCGCAGCGAATCTTCAACAAGGTACTGATGAAGAAAAGATTGATTAAGGAACGAGGATTCGTAAATCACAGATTGAATAATCCCACGATGGATATTGAAGAAACGATAGTGTGGCGAAGATGGGAAGTGTTGTGCTACACTACCGCCGCCGTGGTGGTTCCAGTGGTGAAAGAAGTTTATGCAAATTTACATGGAATTAACCAGGGAGTTTTTTATGTGCGAGGAAGATGGATCACTTTCACTCCTGCACGGATCAAAAAATTACATGATAGAGAATGTTCCTGTCTGCCACTATTCCAATTTCGTCCCAACGAGAAACCAGATGAATGAGATTTACCAATATTTAATGGATGAAACTGACGACTGGGAAACAAGAGAAAACGGGTATGTTAGTTTTTCTGCAACACTCCTAAATCTTGTTTCGAAGCATTGACACTTTTTCATTTCAGCGAAATTGTTAGCGACAATGAAGATCGGTAAATTTTCTAAAGAAAGTGACATTTTAAATTACTACATTGAAAGGGGACTGGCGATCAACATTGGAGCCATAATTGTGAAGTCCGTTTTAGGCCTGATCATTCATGGATCAACTTATGAGCTTGGACACCCTTCCACAATTTTCCCACTTTGCAGTCAGTTCCAAGTGTCCTATGAAAATTGGGAAAAGGTACTGCTACCTTGGAAGCCTTTGGATCCAACTGAGAGATTCCCAGTTTTTGAAGATGAAAATGATATGACCATCATAGTAGATCAATCATCTCAGAATTCACTGTCAGTTCAAACCCTTAGTCCCTGATAAGTCTTTGGTGATCCTGCGCCGAATCAAGAAATTGGAAAAGGGAGGTACAAAATTTCATGAATGCGATTAATAATATCTCAAATTTCTTCGATCATCTAGACTGGAGGATGAAGGAATATTTTGAGCACTCTGGACATTTAGAAGATAACTTAATACGGCTGATGAGGAAGATGAAGTTAACAAAAGAGGATTCCACTGAAGAATTTCCATTATGATCTTTCTACAACCTCTTCGTTCATGGGCAATCAATGGGTGATCTCAGAGGGGAATCCAGTACCGAGTCTGAAGATTATTAGATTTATATTACTACCTATCTGTCTATCTATGTATTGTGATTTGAACTTTGTATTTGCTTTGCTTTAGAATTGTGCTTTTAGATCTCTGTATAGTTGAGACTAAGCATATTATGTTTTGTTTTCAGCGTTTTGAGTGTTGTGGCTTGGATTGCGACGTTGAATTATTGTGTTGAGGTTGAGAAAATACCAAACTTAGGTGTGTTATATAACACACATTGTACCCCATGGAATTTATATATAAATGTGATGTTTTGTGTTGTGAAAGTTTATATGTGCTAAGTACATCATTTAGTCACTTAAAATTATTTCTATAATGATTAAAAAGATGTCATTAAGGCTTGGAATTGATCGAAATCGCGATACTCTAGAATTTTGACAAAATCAATAGAGCCCGCTGACGACGCCCTTGATGCTGCCGACGGCGCTTTCGACGCCGCCGATAACACCCTCGACGCCGCCGATAATGCCCTCGATGCTGCTGACAACGAGATTTTCCCAAGACTTAGGATTTAATTCCAATAGACCGCGCAGACGGTGAGCTCACGAAGAAACACCTTTAACCGTGATTTTGACCAGTCAATCGCCACTATTCATCATCCCCTTCCTCCTAAAAATGCCATTTGAAAGATCTTGGATTGGGAGGCAATTTCAAGGCTTTTTGACACCAGATTTGATCATCTCTAGGTAAGAGCTTCACTCCAAGCTAAAAATATTTGATTTTCACCATGGATTTCTTCTACATTGAGGAGATGCGAAAAATTTGAGAATGTGAAGAAAATTTGGGAAGAAATTCATGGATCTTAATGTTGAAATCTTAGAATTAATATTGGAAGCCATGATTAGTATATTTGAAGTAAATTTTGGAATTTTTCTATAATTCAATTAGATTGAAATGGCTCCACATCAAAAGAGAAGAGTTGAGTTTGATGAGTCTTGCTTCATCAATGCGATGGCTCAAACAAAAGTTACCTCCATATTTAAAGAAAAGAAGTGCATACAAGATCGAGTTTTTGAAAGTCTGGGAGGAGAAATCTAACCCAAGGAAAATATGTTGAGATTTTCATATCTATTTTATACTGTTTTTAATGATATTGCACTTTATAGAAAGGTATTTTTGATGTTTTGTTGCAGGAATGATGAATTATGGTCATTGGAGCAAAAAGATGCAAAATGAGCAAAAAGGACCGAAATGTGGAAATTTGAACTAGGCCACCGACGGCGCCCTCGACCCCGCCGACGGCGAGTTTTTCCCTAGGCTACAGGACAAAACTCTTTAGAAGCCCGCTGACGGCGCCCTCGAGGCCGCCGACGGTGAGATTGATGATTATGCCTACTCAAGCTTTGGATGAGGCCAAATTTTGAAGGGATGCTTAGGCAACTCTTGAGAAAGCTCATCCACAACTTTAAAAGAATATTTTTGCCAA
The DNA here is from genome assembly GCA_003013225.1 of Phalaenopsis aphrodite. NCBI lineage: Eukaryota > Viridiplantae > Streptophyta > Magnoliopsida > Asparagales > Orchidaceae > Phalaenopsis > Phalaenopsis aphrodite. The sequence continues at coordinate 119,503 of NEWO01000710.1, forward strand.
AAATTAGAGAGGTTTTGGAGGTTAGAGAGGTCATGGAGGTTAGAGAAGTTCCATTAGTGTATAGAGAATTTACTAGAGTGTCAAAAATTGTGAGGAATTCTTCGAGAGATTGTAAGAGTGGAGGGAAAGTGATAGTTTCTTTCTCCTTGCTATTTCAAAGAGGAATTTTATGTGCTGTAAAGAAAGGAAGAGATTTAGATGAACTTTGAGGAGTGTTCTTGGGGAGAAACCAAAGATAAGTTATTTACTTGTTGTAGTTTGTATGACTTTGATTTTATATATGAATTTCGAGTTTTGTTGTGTTTTCCCCATGTGATCTAAGTAGTTTTCTCTGTCTTTCTCCTTGTCTCGAGATTTGTGAAATGGTGATTTGAATTGGTGAAGCCATGAAAATGTTTAAGAAATTGTGAGGATCTTTTCACTTCGATCTTAATTTACTTTCAATCTGGCCAATTGATTTGTTAAAATATGTTGAGTTTTACAACTAAAGTGAATATTACATCCAAGATTCAGGGAGGTCAAAGTCTTTGGAAGTTGGGTGCAAATAAATAGGGAATTAAGATTATCGGGCGTAGAATTGGAGATTATAGAGTGACAGACTAAAATCCTCAATTCGGTCCTATCATTTGGGTGATGAAGTGTAGATGTTAGCCCTAAGGTGAGGGGAACTTGGGAGCTCCAAAGTGAGAGTCGGTATCCTCTCAGCCTAGCCGCATATTCAGTAAACAAGCATAGGATTAGTCAATGTTCTTTATGTCTGGACCAAAGGGTAAAGAATATGTATGCTCCTATTTGGCACAATATAATTTGAACTAATTCATTTTATCCATTCACTATGATTTCTTGATAAGGAGATTGATGCTTTCTTATATATTGAATATCACAATTAAACCCTCCTCGGTATCATTAGTTATTTAATAGTTATTAAAATTACCTATTTATTCCAATTTCCTATTAGTGACAGATAAAAAAATTGAACTTTGTTGTTGTGATTAAAGTATTACTTTTCTAAAATCTTAGTTCGTAACTCTAAACTACTCCCTGTGGGATCGATATCTAGGGCTCCATTAGAGCCCAATATTACTTGAGCGATGTGTATACTTGCGTTGATAAGTGTGACTTTATAATTATTGAATATTTATTACGTCCATATTTATCTTATATTTTTATTGCATATAAAAAGTCATTATCAAAATCGATCGAGTTATTGCTGAGTGGAGGTGGGAAAACTTTTATTACACCGCCAACAGAGCTGATGCAAATGTTGTGAAGGAGTTCTACGCCAATGTAATTTATTCTGTTGACAGAATCATTCAAGTGCTTAAATTTCCTATTGAGTTTAATGCCACCCGCGTCAACACTTTTTATGAAGTCTGAGACTCTTATAGCTGCCAATATGAATCCTTTAGCTACTGGAAAAGCTTTGATAGATGTTCAAAAAGGAGAATTAACTATGAGAGTTAATGATCAAGAAGTGACTTTTAACATTGTGAAATCTATGAAATATCCTGCTGTTGAAGGAGATAATGAATGTTTTCGCATGGAAATTATTGAACATATACTGAACTAACATTTTAAATATAAAAAGTATTTTGAAGGAGAAGAACATTTTGTAGAAAAGGAACAATTTGAAAAGAGTGAGAAGTTATTTTGGACAAATTAGAAAATGAAGAATTAGATTATGTTCAGGAAAGATTTGAGATATTGGGTATTATGGAAAATGCCGATAAAAATCTATTCCCATGAATTATAAAACCACGTGAACTAGAGTTAAAAATACTGCCTAGCCACTTGAAGTATGTATTTTTAGGAGACTCATCTACATTACCTGTTATTATATCTTCAGAATTAAATGATCTGCAAGAGCAAAGACTGTTAGATACATTGAAAAAATATAAGAAAGCTTTTGGTTGGACCTTAGCTGATATTAAGGAATCAGTCCTTCAATCTGTATACACAAAATTGTATTAGATGAACAATATAAACCAAGTGTTGATCCACAAAGGAGATTAAATTCGATGATGAAAGAAGTAGTTAAAAGGAAATTTTGAAATGGTTAGACACTCGAATTATATATTCTATTTCAGATAGTGTGTGGGTGAGTCCTATTCATTGTTTTCTGAAGAAATGAGGAGTGACTATTGAAACAAAAGAAAATAATGAATTAATACCTATCAGACATGTTACTGGGTGGCGTATTTGCATTGATTATAGAAAATTAAACACTGTCACTAGGAAAGATCACTTCCCTTTACCCTTTTTATATCAAATAGTAGATAGACTTGCTGGACACAAATATTTTTGTTTTTTAGATGGATATACCAGTTACCATCAAATTCTTATTGCTCCTGAGGATCAAGAAAAGACAACATTTACTAGTCCTTTTGGAACTTTTGCTTTTTGAAGAATGCCTTTTGGATTATGTAATGCACCTGCAACATTTCGGAGATGTATGATGTCCATATTTAGTAAGCTAATTAATGATGGATTAAAAGTATTTATGGATGATTTCTCTGTATTTGGAACATCATTTGACGCATGCTTAAATTACCTTGAAAAAGTTTTAGAGTTATGCGAAAGAACTAATTTGGTTCTGAATTGGGACAAATGTCAATTTATGGTTGCGGGAGGAAGTGTATTAGGACATAAAATTTTGGAAGATGGTATGGAAGCAGACCCGGCAAAAAGTCAAGTTATATTTAAACTAACACCTCCTACTAATGTAAGAAAGGTTAGGAGTTTTTCTTGGACATGTTAGATTTTACAGGTGTTTTATTAAAGATTTTTCAAAAATTACCAAACCTCTATGCCAACTTTTAGAAAAGGACAAGAAATTTGAATTTACTGAAAGCTGTTTAAATGCCTTTCTGTTATTAAAGGAAAAATTAGTCACAACCCCTATTATAGTTTCACCAAACTGGGAGAAACCATTTGAACTGATGTGTGATGCTAGTGTTTATGCTATTGGAGCTGTCCTTGGACAAAAGTATGAAAAGATTTTTAAAGTTATATACTACGCTTGTAAAACTCTTAATGATGTACAAATTAACTATACTGCTACTGAAAAAGAGTTACTAGCCATTGTGTATGCTTTAAATAAATTCAGATCTTAGTTAATTGGAGCTAAATGCGTTGTGCATACTGATCACTTTGCTATTAAATATCTGATGCAAAAGAAGGATGCTAAACCAAGGTTGATTAGATAGATACATTTGATGCAAGAATTTGATCTTGTGGTTATTGATAATAAGGGAACTGATAATCAAATTGTTGATCATTTGTCAAGATTATAAAATCAAGGATTATCTGGCATTGATAATGAAATTACAGATAGTTTGTCTGATGAACAACTTTATATTATTAATGAGTGGAAAATACCATGATATGCTGATATTGTTAACTATATTGTGAGTAATATTTTGCCACCCATGCTGACACTGCAACAACAAAGGAAATTCATTCATGATGCAAAAACATATTTTTGGGATGAGCCTTATTTATATAAATAATGTAAGGATCTTACTTTGAGGAGATGTGTACCTTATGAAGAAACTGAGCTGATCATTCAGAAATGTCATGATTCTGAATTTGGAGGACATTTTAGGATTGATAAAACTGCTTATAAAATTTTACAAACTGGATTTTATTTGCCTAAAATTTTTAGAGATATTTTTAGATACATAAAAACTTGTGAACGATGTCAACGTGTAGGCAATAGATCTAGAAGAAATGAAATGCCTCTGAATTTCATGTTAGAAGTTGAGATCTTTGACATTTGGGGATTAGATTTTATGGACTATTTATTCCTTCATTTGGGAACTTATATATATTAATTGCAGAAGACTACGTTTCTAAGTGGGTTGAAGCACAAGCTTTACCTCGTTGTGACGCTAAAAGTGTTTCAAGATTTTTAATGAAAAATATTTTCAGTAGATATGGAATGCCTAGAATGATTATTACTGACAGAGGATCCCATTTTAAGAGTAAATATATTTAGAGATTGGCAGAAAAATTTAATTTTATTCATAGAATCTCTACTGCCTATCATCCTCAAACCAGTGCGTTAGCTCAAATTTCTAATAGAGAAATTAAACAAATACTTGAAAAGACTGTAAACCACAGTAGAATAGATTTGTCCACTAGATTGGATACTGCATTATGGGCTTACAAGACTGCTTATAAAACTCTTATTGGAATGACTCCTTACAGGCTGATTTTTGGAATGACTTGTCACTTACGAGTAGAATTGAAGCATAAAGCATATTGAGCGATTAAAGAATTCAATTATAATTTGAAAGATGCTGGTAAGAAGAGATTGTTATAATTAAATGAATAGGAAGAATTAAGAAATGAGTCTTATGATAATGACATAATTTATAAGGAAAAATTAAAGTTATGGCATGATCGGAAGATTAACCAAAATAACTTTGAACCAGGATAAGACGTTTGGCTTTACAACACTAGGCTGAAGTTATTTCCTGGAAAATTGAAGTCTCGTTGGTTAGGACCCTTTGTTGTGACTCAAGTTTATACTTACGGAGCTATTGAAATTAAAGATCAGAAGATGGGAAATAGATTTAAAGTAAATGGACACAAATTAAAACCATATTATGAGGGTAAAAGACTAAATTTTAAAGAGGATTTAATAATCAGTCAACCTGAATCACACCTGAATAGGTCGGGCTGACGACGTTAAACCAAGCGCTTTAAAGGAGGCAACCCATATTTATCTTTACTTTTATCGCGATTATAGTGGTTTTTATTTGAAATTATTGTTTGTTAGTATTAAGTTCTACTACTCTTATTTACCCTTTAAACATCTTAAAAATTGGATCCATGAAGAAAAATTGGAACGCATTCGGACTAGAACGAAACTGTGAAATTGTTTCCTTGGGTGCTGACAACGCCCTTGACGCCGCTGACAGTGCCCTCGACGCCACCAACGGTGGTTTTTCCTGAGAGCCCATACAAAATTGATACAGAGGCGCGCCCACGACGCCATCAACTTTGCCGACGGCGAGACTTGCGAAATGACGGTTACTTGGGTTCAAATGGCGGTTTTTGGTAGTTTTTGGGCGAGAATTGTCTTTTTAAACTCTAAAATTTGATTTCTAGTTCATATTTTCCCTCCAAAAATGAAGTGAAACTCTACTAATTTCATTCTCATGGCATCCAATTCCCCTGATAATCCCAGAATGTGAGTTTTCAATCAGCGAAAGTTTATTAGTGCGGAAGCGCAACGAATTTTCAACAAGTTGCTGACAAGGAAAAGATTAATCAAAGAATGAGGACTCATAAATCATAGATTGAATAATCCCACAACAGATATTGAAGAAACTATAGTGCGGCAAAAATGGGAAGTGTTGTGCTACACTATCGCCGCCGTGGTGGTTCCTGTGGTGAAAGAATTTTATGCAAATTTGCATGAAACCAGAGAGTTGTTTATGTGAGAGGAAGATGGATCACTTTCTCTCCTGCACGGATCAACGAATTATACATGATAGAGAATGTTCTTGTCTGCCACTATTCCAACTTCGTCCCAATGAGAAACCAGATGAATGAGATTTACCAGTATTTAACGGACGAAACTGACGACTGGGAAACAAGAGAAAATAGGAATGTTAGTTTTTTTGCAACACTCCTGAATCCCATTTCAAAACATTGGCACTTTTTCATTTCTGCGAAACTGTTACCGACAATGAAGATTGGTAAAGTTTCTAAAGAAAGTGCCATTTTGATTTACTGCATCCAAAGGGGACTACCGATCGACATTGGATCTATAATTGTGAAGTCGGTTTTGGGCCTGATTGTTCATGGATCAACTTATGGGCTTGGACACCCCTCCACAATTTTCTCACTTTGCAGTCAGTTCTAAGTGTCCTATGAAAATTGGGAAAATGTACTGCTACCTTGGAAGCCTTTGGATCCAACTAAGAGATTCCCAGTTTTGAAGATGAAAATGACATGACAATTATAGTAGATCAAACATCTCAGAATTCAATGCCAGTTCAACCCTTAGTCCCTGATAAGTCTTTAGTGATCCTGCGCCAAATCATGAAATTGGAATAGGAGGTACAAAATGTCATGAATGCGATTAATAATATCTCCAATTTCTTCGATCATCTTGAGTGGAGGATGAAGGAACATTTCGAACACTCTGGACATTTGGAAGATAACTTGATACGACTGATGAGGAGGATGAAGTTAATAGAAGAGGATTCCACTGAAGAATTTCCATTCCAACCCTTCTACAACCTCTTCGTTCATGTGCAATCAATGAGTGATCTCAGAGGAGAATCGAGTATCGAGTCTGAGGATTATTAGATTTATATTCACTAACTATCTGTCTATCTATGTATTTTGATTTGAACTTTGTATTTTCTTTGCTTTAGAATTATGCTTTTAGATCTTTGTATAATTGAGACTAAGCATAGGATGTTTTGTTGTCTGTATTTTGTGTTGGATTGCGACGCTGAATTAATATATTAAGGTTGAAAAAGACCAAATTTAGGTGTCTTATGTAACATATACTGTACCCCTTGGAATTTATATATAAATGTGATGTTTTGTGTTGTGAAAGTTTATATGTGCTAAGTACATCATTTAGTTACTTAAATTTATGTCTCTAATGATTAAAAAATGTCGTTAAGGCTTGGAATTGATCAAAATCGCAAAAATCTGGAATTTGGACAAAATCAATAGAGCCCGTCGACAGCGCCCTCGACGCCGCCGCCGACGGATTTTTCCCGAGACTAAAGTTCAAAATTCTACTAGAGCACGCCGACGACGAGATCACAAAAAACAACTTTAATCATGATTTTGACCAGTCAACTGCCACTATTCATCATCCCTTACCTCCTAAAAACGTCATTTTTAACCTAGGGCTTGAAAGATCTTGAATTGAGAGGCAATTTCAAGACTTTTTGACACCAAATTTGATCATTTCTAGGTAAGAGCTTCACTCTAAGCTAAAAATATTTGATTTTCACCATGGATTTCTTTCGCATTGAGGAAATCCAAAAAATTTGAGAATGTGAAGAAAATTTGGGAAGAAATTCATGGATCTTAATGTTGAACTCTTTAAATTACCATTGGAAGCCATGATTTGCATATTTGAAGTAATTTTTGGAATTTTTCTATAATTTGATTAGATTGAAATGGCTCCTCGTCAAAAGAGAAGAGTTGAGTTCGATGAGTCTTGCTTCTCTAATGCGATGGCTCAAACAAAATTCACTTCCATATTTAAAAGAAAGATGTGCATACAATATCGATTTTTTGAAAGTCTAGGAGGAGAAATCTAACGAGTTATTGTGGAGCGGAGGTGGGAAAACTTTTGTTACACCACCAATAAAGCTGATGCAAATGTTGTGAAGGAGTTCTACGCCAATGTGATTTATTCTGACGATGGAATTGTTCAAGTGTGGGGATTCCCTGTTGAGTTTACTGCCGCCCGCATCAACACTTTTTATGAGGTCCTAGACTCTTATAGCTGCCAAAATGCATCCTTTAGTATAATGGAAGGCCCCCTAAATGATGTGATCAACTTTCTCACTGATGGGAAAGGAACATGGAAGATAAAGCAGCTAGAACGGATAAATTTTTTTGCTTCCATGTTGAATGCCACCTCTAAGGCATGACACTATTTCATTTCCTCTACTCTATTACCGACCTATCACCATAGTGAGGTAACTAGAGATAGAACTATTCTAAATTTCTGTATTCAGAATAGTAGAACTATAAATGTGGGGAGAATAGTTCTTAAGAATATATTGACTACGGAGAGGGGTGAGACAAGTGGAGGTCTAGGACATCCTGGACTTATTTATACAATTTGCAAACTTTATGGAGTAGAAAATGGAGATGAAGAATGGGTTTATCCTATGAAATCCATTAGTAAAGCTAATTTAAGGACTTATGAATCCCATGAGAAATGGAGAACTGGGAGTAGAAGTCAAGAACCTTCTACTAGTAGAGGTGTCCCTTCTACAAGTTATGACCTTCCACATTCTAGTTCCCTTACCCTCTCTGATTTGATGAATGAGTTGAGCTTACAGTGGAAGAGCATAGAATTGATAAATGAAAGGATTGGAGGTTTAGAACGTCGACAAAATTATGATAGTGAGTACCTTCAGAGGCATTCAAATTTTGAGGTAGCCTATTATGAAGCTCAGGCCTGACACTACAGAGGTGAGCTTGATGTTACGTTTCCTGAATGCCCCCGATATACTCAGTATCAACCCAATCCACCTGCTGATCAAAGCGATGAAGATATAGCTTGGGATTTTAATATTGAATGATTTGATGTACTTATGTTTGTATTTTTACTTTATGTAATCATTTAGTAATATAAATGGATGTTTATGTATTTGGACTTTCATTTTTATTATTATGTTGTACTTGGATGATTTTTAATTTTTGTTATAAAGTTAGTGTTATGGTTAAATGTGCATGTGTAGTTCAATAGATATTGAGTAGAATTGTGGATTGTAATGTGATTTTTATTTCACATTTTAATTGTTTAGTATTGTGATTGTGTTAGGAAATGTTGTGCTTATTTAATGTTTCAGTTTTATACTTATTTCAAATTTTCATTACCCAGAAATTCCTCTAATGATTTATATGTGTAGAAAGCTCCTAATATTACAGACTAGGTGAAGTAAAAATTTGAGAAGGCCTGCAAAAATTTCAGAATGATGAAAATGCCTACAATACTAAGGTATCATTTATATTTATAGTTTTTCTTTCCACCTGAATTATTTCATATTTAAAAATTTAAGTTTGGGGGAAGGGAAGAAAAAGATAAACTATTAGATGTCCTCTATTTCAATATTTTCATAAATTATTTATATGATTTTATGTAGAGAATTTAATTCAGATAACTATATTTTTGTAAATATTTAAATATTTTGGTAGATTTAAAGAAATATTTTTGTAATGAAAATTAATTTTGTAACTTAAGATATTTAGTATAAGAGAATAAGATTATAGTTAACTATTTAAAGTAAAGGAAACTATATTTTGAAGTATGAAGAATCTGGAATTTCATTTGAGAAGAAACGATTAGGGCTCAATGATGTAAAAATTATGAAATATTTATAAGGTAAAGAAATGCTTTGAGTTTCAAATTTAGGGAAAGAAGTTCAAAATCATTAAAGACTATCCAAATATAGTAATCCTCACTTGAAAAGGGAAAAAGAAAGGATTGAAAACAATCCCTGAAAAGAAAAGAAAAATATATCGGATTGAAAGCAATCCAAATGAAAAAGAGAAAAGAAAGAAACATTATGGAAGTGAGGAGAAGCTTGAGGATTTGCCTAATCAAAAATTGGCTTCACTAAACATACCTAAAGGGAAAACTTAAATACATTCATGAACTTATATTTATGGAATAAGTCTTTTACTAGTAGAGTTCTCAAGAAGTTCCTATCTTTTGGATATTCTAAGTGACTTAAAATTGCAACATTTAGTCATTCTAGAAATAAATAGAAGACTAGAACTCTTAAACTTGATGATTAGATAATCTTGTGGCTACATAGTTAATTCAATTACTTGAATTTTTCCTGAAAATTGCACTATGATATTTATTTAAATCAAACTTATAGTATTTCTGAATTAAAACTTTACTGCAGTAGATCATAACTTTTATATAGTATTAAAATTACTTGAGGACAAGTAATAGTTAAGTTTGGGGGGTTTTGACCCAAGAAAAATATGTTGAGATTTTCATACCTATCTTATACAGTTTTTAATGATATTGCACTTTAAAGAAATATATTTTTGACGTTTTGTTACATGAATGATGAATTAGGGTCATTGGAGCAAAAAGATGAAAAAACGAGCGAATTTAGAGCAAAAATAACCAAAATGTGGAAATTTGAACTAGGCCGCCAATGGCGCCCTCGACCCCGCCAACGGTGCCCTCGACCCAGCCGACGGCGCCCTCGAGGCCGGCGGCGGCGAGATCGACGGTTATGCCTACTCAAGCTTTGGATGAGGCCAAATTTTGAAGGGATGCTTAGGCAACTCTTGGGAAAGCTCATCCACAACTTTAAAAGAATATTTTGGCCAAAAATTAGAGAGGTCCTGGAGGTTAGAGAAGTTCCATTAGTGTATAGAGAATTTACTAGAGTGTCAAAAATTATGAGGGATTCTTTGAGAGATTGTAAGAGTGGAGGGAAAGTAAGAGATTTCTTCCTCCTTGCTATTTCTAAGAGGAATTTTGTGTGCTATAAAGAAAAGAAGAGATTTAGAGGAACTTCAAGGAGTGTTTTTAGGGAGAAACCAGAGATAAGTTATTTACTTGTTGTAGTTTGTATGAATTTGATTTTATATTTGAATTCTGAGTTTTGTTGTGTTTTCCCCATAAGATCTGAGTAGTTTTCTCTGTCTTTCTCCTTGTCTCGAGATTTGTGAAATGATGATTTGAATTGGTGAAGCCATGAAAATGTTTAAAAAATTGTGATGATCTTTTCACTTCAATCTTAATTTACTTTCAATCTAGTCAGTTGATTTGTTAAAATATGTTGAGTTTTACAACTAAAGTGAAGATTACAACCAAGATTCATGGAGATCAAAGCCCTTGGAAGTTAGGTGCAAATAAATAGAGAAATAATATTATCGGGTGTAGAATTGGAGATTTTAGAGTGACAGGCTAAAATCCCCAATTCAGTCTTATTGTTTCGGTGCTGAAGTGTAGATGTTAGCACTCAGGTGAGGGGAACGTGGGAGCCCTGAAGTGAGAGCCGATTTCCTCCCAGCGTAGCCACAGATTCAGTAAATAAGCGTAGGATTAGTCAATGTTCTTTATGCCTGGACCAAAGGGTAAAGAATATGTATGCTCCTATTTGACACATGTAATTTGAACTAATTCATTTTATCCATTCACTATGATTTCTTAACAAGGAGAAGGATGCTTTATTATATATTGAATATCACAATTAAACCCTCTTCAGTATCATTAGTTATTTAATAGTTATTAAAATTACCTATTTATTTCAATTGCCTATTAGTGACAGATAAACAAATTGAACTTCGTTGTTGTGATTAAATTATTGCTTTTGTAAAATCTTAGTTCGTAACCCTAAACTACTCCCTACGGGATAGATATCTAGGACTCCATTAGAGCCCTATATTACTTGAGCGATATGTATACTTGCGTTGATAAGTGTGACTTTACAATTATTTAATATTTATTACGTCCATATTTATCTTATATTTTTTTGCATATAAAAAGTCGCTGTCAAAATCGAACGAGTTATTGTTGAGCGAAGGTGGGAAAACTTTTGTTACACCACCAATGGAGCTGATGCAAATGTTGTGAAGGAGTTTTATGCCAATGTAATTTATTCTGATGACAGAGTCGTTCAAATGCTTAGATTTCCTATTGAGTTTACTGCCGCCCACATCAACACTTTTTAAGAAGTCCCAAACTCTTATAGCTGCCAATATGAATCCTTTAGTATGATGGAAGGCCCCCTTAATGATGTGATCAACTTTCTCACTGATGAGAAAGGAACATGGTAGAAAAAGCAGCGAGAACGGGTAAAATTTTCTGCTTCCATGATGAATGCCACCTCTATGGCGTGGCACTATTTCATTTCCTCTACTTTGTTACTAACCTATCACCATAGTTAGGTAAATATATATAGAGCTATTCTAAATTTCTGTATTTAGAATAATAGAACTATAAATGTGGGGAGAATTGTTCTTAAGAATATATTGACTACAACGAGGAGTGAGACTAGTGGAGGTCTAGGACATCCTAGACTTATTTATACAATTTGCAAACTTTTTGGAGTAGAGATTGGAGATGAAGAATGAGTTTACCCTATGAAAACCATTAGTAAATCTAATTTGAAGACTTATGAATCCCATGAGAAATGGAGAACTGGGAGTAGAAGTCAAGAACCTTCTACTAGTAGAGATGTGCCCTCTACAAGTTATGACCTTCCACCTTCTAGTTCTCCTACCCTCTCTGATTTGATGAATGAGTTGACCTTGCAGCGGAAGAGCATAGAATTGATAAATGAAAGGATTGGAGGTTTAGAACATTGACACGATTACGATAGTGAGTACCTTCAGAGGCATTCAAATTTTGAGGTAACCTATTATGAAGCTCAGGCCCGACACTGCAGAGGTGAGCCTGATGCTACTTTTCTTGAGTGCCCCCGGTATACTCAGTATCATCCCGATCCACTTGCTGATCAAAGCGATGAAGATATAGCTTGGGATTTTGATATTTAATGAAATTGATGTACTTTTATTTATGTGGTCTTTTGGTAATAGAAATGGATGTTTATGTATTTGGACCTTCATTTTTATTATTTTGTGTACTTGGATAATTTTACTTTTTGTTATAAAGTTAGTGTTATAGTTAAATGTGCATGTGTAGTTTAATAGATGTTAAGTAGTATTTTGGAATATAATGTGATTTTTATTTTCACATTTTAATTTTAATTATTTTATTTAGTATTGTGGTTGTGTTAAGAAATGTTGTGCTTGTTTAATGTTTTAGTTTTATACTTATTTCAAAATTTCATTACCCAGAAATTACTCTAATGATTTATATGTGTAGAAAGCTCCTAATATTACAAACCAGGTGAAGTAAAAATTTGAGAAGGCCTGCAAAAATTTTAGAATGATGAAAATGCCTACAATACTGAGGTATGATTTATATTTATAGTTTTTTCTTTCCACCTGTATTATTTCATATTTAAAAATTTAAGTTTGGGGGAAGGGAAGAAAAAGATTAACTATTAGATGTCGTCTATTTCAATATTTTCAAAAATTATTTATATGATTTCATGTAGTGAATTTAATTTAGGTAACTATATTTTTGTAACTATTTAAATATTATGATAGATTTAAAGAAATATTTTTGTAATGAAAATTAATTTTGTAACTTAAGATATTTAGTGTAAGAGAATAAGATTATAGTTAACTATTTAAAGTAAAGGAAACTATATTTTAAAGTATTAAGAATCTGAAAATTCATTTGAGAAGAAAATATTGCGGCTCAATGATGTAAAAACTATCAAATATTTATAAGGTAAAGAAATGCTTCGAGTTTCAAATTTAGGGAAAGAAAAGTGAAGTTCAAAATCATTAAAGGCTATCCAGATATAGTAATCCTCACTTGAAAAAGGAAAAAGAAAGGATTGAAAATAATCCGTGAAAAGAAAAGAAAAATATATAGGATTGAAAGCAATCCAAATGAAAAAAAAGAAAAGAAAGAAAAATATTATGGAAGTGAAGAGAAGCTTGAGGATATGCCTAATCAAAAATTGGCTTCACTGGACCTACCTAAAGGGAAAACTTAAATACATTCCTGAACTTATATTTATGGAATAGGTCTTTTACTAATAGAGATCTCAAGAAGTTCTAATCTTTTGGATATTTTAAGTGACTTAATATTGCAACATATAGTCATTCTTGAAATGAATAGAAAACTAGAAATCTTAAACTTGATAATCTTGTGGCTATAGAGTTAATTCAATTACTTGAATTTTTTCTAAAAGTCTAACTATGAAATTTATTTAAATCAAACTTATAGTATTTCTGAATTAAAACATTACTGTAGTAGATCATAACTTTTATATAATACTAAATTTACTTGAGGACATGTAATAGTTATGTTTGGGGGATTTTGCCCAGAGGAAAATATATTGAGATTTTCATACGTATTTTATAGTGTTTTTAATGATATTTCTCTTTAAACAAAGGTATTTTTGATGTTTTGTTGCAGGAATGATGAATTAGGTTCAATGGAGCAAAAAGATGCAAAAAGAAGCGAATTTGGAGCGAAAATGACCAAAATGTGGAGATTTGAACTAAGGCTCCGACGGCGCCCTCGACGCCACAGACAGTGAGTTTTTCCCGATGTTACAGGATAAAATTCTCCAGAATTCCGCCGACGGCTAGCTCGGTGGTTATGCCAACTCAAGCTTTGGATAAGACCAAATTTTGAAGCGATGCTTAGATAAACTCTTGGGAAAGCTCATCCACAACTTTAAAAGACTATTTTGGCCAAAAATTGGAAGAGTCAAGAGGGTCTAAAGGAAGTCTAGAGGTCCTGGATGTTAGAAAGGATCCAATAGTGTGTAAAAATTGTGAAGAATTCGTCGAGCGCTTGTAAGAGTGGAGGGAAAGTGAGAGATCTCTTCCTCCTTGCTACTTTGAAGAGGAATTCTATGTGCTGTATAGAAATGAAGAAATTCAGAGGAACTTCGAGGAGTGTTCATGAGGAGAAATTAGAGATAAGTTTTTTACTTGTTGTAGTTTGTATGACTTTGATTTTATATATGAATTCTGAGTTTTGTTGTGTTTTCACCAGGAGATCTGAGTAGTTTTCTCTATCTTTCTCCTTGTCTCGAGATTTATGAAATGGTGATTTGAATTGGTGAAGCCATGAAAATGTTTAAGAAATTGTAATGATCTTCTCACTTCGATCTTAATTTACTTTCAATATGGACAATTGATTTGTTAAAATATGTTGAGTTTTACAACTAAAGTGGAGATTACATTCAAGAATCAGGGAGGTCAAAGCTTTTGAAGTTGGGTGCAAATAAATAGGGAAATAATATTATAGTGTTAGCCTTCAGGTGAGGGGAAGATGGGAGCTCCGAAGTGAGAGCTGGTATCCTCTCAGCCTAGCCGCAGATTCAGTAAACAAGCGTAGGATTAGTCAATGTTCTTTATGGTTAAACCAAAGAGTAAAGAATAGGTATGCTCCTATTTGGCACAATAAAATTTGAACTAATTCACTTTATCCATTCACTATAATTTCTTGATAAGGAGAAGGATGCTTTCTTATATATTGAATATCTCATTTAAACCCTCATTAGTATCATTAGGTATTTAATAGTTATTAAAATTACATATTTATTTCAATTTCCTATTAGTGACAGATAAGCAAATTGAACTTCGTTGTTGCGATTAAAGTATCGCTTTTCTAAAATCTTAGTTCGCAGTTCTAATTCACTCCCTGTGGGATCGATATCTAGGACTCCATTAGAGCTCTATATTACTTGAGTGATACCTATACTTGCATTGATAAGTGTGAATTTACATTTATTGAATATTTATTACATCTATTTTTAACTTGTACTTTTAAGCATATATAAAAAAGTCGGTCAAGTTTTTGGAGTCGTTACCGGGGATTTAAATCTTCTAGTAGCGCTGTCAAATTCTTGTATTTATTGGTTTATAAAGTCGTCGGTCAATCATACATCACATGCTTCAACACCATTAATGCCACAAACAGTTGGAATTTCAATAACTTCGGAGAAGAAAATGAAGAGAATAGAAAGAGAACTTCAGAGTATTATGAATGTAATAGGAAATCTTAACTACATTTTTTATCACCCAGATTGGAGGATGAAGGAGAACTTTGATCATACTGGAACAATTGAAGCAGGATTTGTGTCGATGTTCAAGAAAAATGGATAGATCGATGAAAATTTGACTGATCAATTCCCGTACCGACCCTTCTACAGTTTGTACATCCATTACAAGTTTATGGGAGATATTAGAGGAGGAAAAAATACTGAAGATGAAGCATAATAATTGAAGAAGTTGGACTCTCTACTATTTTAAAGTAGTTATGCTTTTAATGTGATTGTGTGGATTTAATTTACTTTACTTTAATTTGCTTTAGAACTTTATTAACTTTAATTATGTCATAGTTTTGTGTTAACGTTCTAGTGTTGTGGCTTGATTTCGACGCTGAATTATAATTTAGTTTGCTTTATGTATATGAAAGTGTGATTAGAAAAATGTATTTGTAAAAAAGTGTATTTTCATATATAAAAATTAGTTTGGTGTTGTTAGTGAATTATTTTAAGATAAAAATTAGTGTTTAAAAAGACTAAATGAACTTTGGAGTTAATTAAAAGAAAGTTGAAAATTGTGAAAATTTAAAAAGTGAATTTTTGGCCACCGGCACAGACAGCGTCCTCGACCCGAAAAATCCCCAAACCCCTTAAAATTTACGATTTATACAGTAAATACACCATTTTTACCCTTTTGGTCACCTTCAACCTCCAATTTTTTCACCTAGGGCTTACTATTGCTTAGATTTGAGGCAATTTTAAGGCAAAACAAGTTCAGATTTCATCTTCTTTAGGTAAGAGCTACACTTTGAACTCAAAATTTTTTATTTTCACCAAGGATTTATCTTACATTGTCGCGATCCAAAATTTTGAAATTTTTTAAAAGATTTTGAGAAAAGCCTTTGGTGAAGAACTCTTACTTAGTAGACTTAAGTTTAAGATGATTCACATTGTGATTTTCAAAATTTTTGGGAATTTGTTTGGATTTTATAAAATGTTCTTAGATTACCATGGCACCGATAATGAGCAAGGGAAAGAGAAAGGTGTATTATGATGATAAAAAATTTGTCAACTAGGAGGCTAACATTTGTTTCAATAGTCTACTTGCAACTAAGAAAGTAATTCCATATCGAGGATTTAAAAATTTGGGTGGAGAAGTTGAAAGATTAATCATTGCTCAGCAGTGGGAGAATTTTTGTTACTTTACTATCGATGCTATTATTGGTATAGTGATGGAGTTCTATGCCAACTTTAAAGAAACTTTTGAAAACTACGTGTTTGTTCGTGGGAAAATGGTTGAATTTACTCCAAGGAGAATTAATGAATTTTATCAGTTAGAGGTCATGTATAGCTGCCAGTACAAATAAATTTCTACTACAAATGAGACCTTAGATGAAGTTATTTCTTTTCTTATTGATGAAAGAGGAGCTTGGAAGGTGAAGAATGATGTTAAGGTAAACTTCCCTCTTTCTATGTTAAATGTAGTATCTAAGGCCTGACACTACTTTATTTTTGGTAGAATGATGCCAACAAATCATTATATTGAGGTTACAAATGATAGAGCCATCTTGAACTTTTGTATCAAGCAGATGAGAAGGATAGATGTTGGCTCTATTATTTATAGAAAGACTTGTTCTATTGCTTTGGGAGAGACTACTGGTGGTTTAGCACACCCTGCCCTGATCTTCACACTATGTGAACAAGCAGGTGTTGATTTTAGAATGGATGAGGAGAGGATTAAACCTCTAAAACCTATTGGGCCTATCAATATTAAGACTTATGAATCTCATGTTAGATGGAGAACTGGAAGTAGAATTAGGGATATTCCTTCTACTTCAAGTACCCCTACTTCTAGTAACCCCTACTCTCCAGGAACTTATGAAGCAGATGATGATCCAGTAGGGACATATCTTGAGAATGGAAAGTAGAATGGAAATATGGAGGTCAGAAATGCACACAATGATGATTTGACATGGAAAAAGTTTGAATATGATGCTGCTTATGGTGATGCAATGGTCAGATACATGAGGGGTGACCACTCAGAACAGTTTCCTATTCACCCTATTTTTACCCCATATTAGCAGCAAAATTTGGATGTGGAAGAAGAAGAAGATGATGATTGCTGATGTTTTACTTTAGTTTTTGTTTAGTTTATGTTTGGTTGTACTTTATTCTTGTGACTGTTTGTTTTTAGAGTGTGACACTTTTATTTTAAATATTATGTTGTATTGTGAACAATAAGATTGTGAATCTATTTTTACATTGGAAATCATTTTAGTACTGTTGTTAGTTTTTAGTACTTTGTTGAATGTATTTGTACTTAACACTTTCTCAACAAATTTTTATATGTATTATATGTTATTTAATGTTTTAAATCTTGTAGGTTTTCGTATTAACACCTGCAATATTTCAGAGTTAAGTTTCAATATCAGAACGTTCAACGGGTAAATCTTCTCTTTATGTATTAAATGTTTTCTTTCACCCTTTATTTTTTTTTTCAACTTTTCATGCTAAATCTTTTAAAAATTTAAGTTTGTGGGGAAAGAAAATTTTCTTTTTAAAGAAAAGAAATTTAATTTTGTTTGTCCTTAATTAGCTATATTTTTAAAATTTTTAAAATTTAATATGACCATTGATACTAGAGGGTAACTTTAGATAATTATATTTATGTTTCTAAATATATAATAAACTTAAGTAAAAATTTTCAATAATAAAGGTTAATTTTAAAGATTAAGATATTTGGTATGAGAGAATAAAACTATGTTTTTTCTATTCTAAGTAAATGAATTTGTATTTTTTGAAGTATTAAAAATTTTAGAGATTCATGTAAGAAAAAAAGAATAAAACTTTATGAAAAATTTTTATAGCTAATATAAATTGTGAAAAATTTTTAACTTTAAGAAGAAGATAATGATGTTCAAAATCATTAAAAACTATCTAGATATAGTAATCCTCACATAAAAAAAATAAAAAAAAGAGAAAAGAAAAGAAAAGAAAAGAAAAGAAGAAAAGAAAAGAAAAGAAAAGAAAAGAAGAAAAGAAAAGAAAAGAAAAATTATTGAAAAATCTCCTGAAAAGAAAAAGAAAAGAAAACAAAAAGATGTGAGGAGGAGCTTGAGGAGATGCCTAACTAAAAATTGGCTTCACTTGAATTAAATTAAAGAAGAATACTTTGTTACATCTTCTAAACTTATATCTCAGTATTAGCATTTTTACTAGTGAAGTTTCATGAAGTTCTTTTTCATATGGATATTCTAAATAGATTTAATATGAATAATTAGCAATTTTCCTTAAAAAGAATAGAGAATAAGAAATCTTAGACTTGACTGCTAGATATTCTTATACCTTTAGTATTGACTGTACTTATTTAACATTTTTCTTAAGTTATGTTATTGTATTTATTGGACTAAAATATCGAAATCTATAAGTTAAATTATTTTCCATGAGTCTTATATATTTTTTTATGTAGTAAAGGAGTTACTTGAGAACAAGTAACATTTAAATTTGAGGGATTTTGATACACTAAAAATACATGCATATTTAAACCTATATTTTATACTCATTTTTTGTGATATTGCACTTTAAAGAGAGGCATTTTTCATGTTTTATTGCACGTTATCGATTTTTAGGACTTGAAGAAAAAAGGAAGCAAAAATGATGGAAGTTGGAGTCAAAATGGAGATTACAAGAAATGTTCAGTTCCGACGGCACCATTTGACATAGAGTGCGGATTAATTAAATGGTTATTGGCGCCGACGACTCCAGTGTCGGTGCAGGCCCTATTTCTAGAAGATTCGACGAATTTGGATGTTTTTTCAAGAGTTTTTGGATGCACATATTGGAAAACTGACATTAGGCTCTATTTAGAGCCGAGATTGATCAGAAAAGACCCCCTTCGCGCCCCTTCACACCCTTAAATCACTTTCCACTCTCTTTCACACTATTCCACATTCCCTATAGCCACTTAGAGTCCATTAGTCTTTTATTTTCTTTATAGTTTTGAGTTTTTGTGGTGAGTTTAAGTGTGAATTCTTATCTAAGAGTGTTGGAGAGGGAGAGAAGTGAGAAATTTGTTCTTCCTACATTTCCTAAGAGCTGCTACAAGGGATTTGCTTTGAGAAAGAGTCTCGGGTAAGTGTTTTTTGTTTATTATTGTTGTATGAACTTTCTTTTATATATGAAATTTGTGTTTCGTTGTATCTTTCTCATGAAGTCTGAGTAGTTTCTTTTATCTTTCTCCCTACTCTGAGATATGGTGAAATGAAGAGATAATTTGAATGTGCCAATATTAAAATATAAAATAAATTGTGATGGTTTTTCAACTCTGTTCTTAATTTACTTTTTGATTTGGCCAATTGAATTATTAAAATATGTTGTCAAACATATGATACGGGAAATGGAGTATGAGTTCTACAATTAAGTAATAATCACATTTAATTCCATGAAGGAGTATTTCATTCATGGAAGTAAGTGCAAATAAATAGGAAAATATACATTGTTGGGTGTAGAATTGGAGATTTTTAGGGTGACTGTCTAAAATCCCCAATTCAGTCTTAGTGTTTAAGAACTAAAGTGAAAGTTAGCCTTCAGGGGAAGAGAAGTAGGAGCTCTAAAGTGAGAGCCAGTATCCTCCTAGACTAGCCACGAATTTAGGGACTAAACCTGAGATTAGCAAATGATTTTCTATATAACTAAATTAGGGTAGAGAATTAAAATTTCTCCTATTTGGCATAATATATATTTAAACCATTTATCTCATCTCAACTTACCAAAAACTCATTGTAGTGGAAAGAATGCTTTTTTATATAGAAAACTTCATCACATAAATATAGTTAAGTAGTTATTATTTTAAACTTTACTTAAATTTTACTAGTAGTTAATAATCTAGTTCTGATAGTATCTCAAACATTTGAAATTAGTGACAATAATTTCATTTTATTTCTGTGAATTTCCTAGTTAATTTATCATTTCTAATTTAAACATTCTTCGTGTGATTTATATTTAAGGCTTAAATAGAAAGTCTTATATTACTTGATAACGATGCATATATTTGCGTTGAATCCCTACATTAAGTGCTTAACATTCTTATTCATAAAATACCTTCTTATTCATATAATACCACATAATTGCTTAACATTCTTATTCATAAAATACCATGGAAGAAGCCACTCATTACCATTGAACAATTTTTCATCTAGAAAATGTTTATTAATCTCCTTTTCAAAATTGAGTGGTTTTTCTAATTGAAGCCTGGACAAATGATCAGCAATATTATTCTCAGCTTCCTTCCTTGTAAAAGAAGAACCCATCTTATCAATCTTGGTTTTGTATCCTTCTTTTTCATTAAATACTTAATAGCAGAATGATCTGTATGCACTATACATTTAGTTTCAATTAAGTATGATCTAAATTTATCAAAATCATATACTACTACTAATAACTCTTTCTTATTTGTGGCATAATTAACTTGAGCTTCATTAATATTTCTACTAGCATAGTAGATAACTTTAAAAATCTTATCATGTTTTTGTCCTAAAACAACTTCAATAGCATAATCACTAGCATCACACATCGATTCAAAAGGTTTTTCTCAATATGGTGAAATAATAATTGGTAGAGTGACTAATTTTTCTTTTAATAATTCAAAAGCTTTTAGGAACTCTTTATCAAAATTAAAATTCACAGCTTTTCAAGTAAATGGCATAAAAGCTTAGCAATTTTTGAAAAGTCTTTAATATATCACCTGTAGAATTCAACATGTCCTAAAAAACTCCTAATTTCTTTCACACTTGTTGGGTGAGGTAAATTAATGATTACTTAAATTTTTGCATGTCTACTTCCGTACCATTTTCTGAAATTTGATGTCCCAAAACTATTCCTCCTACTACCATAAATTGGCATTTTTCTCAATTAAGGCCTAAATTTGTTTCTTCACAGAAGAACTTTTGATAGATGATTTAAACATGATTCAAATGAAGTTTCAAAAACTGAAAAATCATCCATAAAAACTTCAATGCATTTTTTAATTAAATAACAAAAAAAGCCACCATGCATCTTTGAAATGTAATAGGTGTATTACATAAACTAAAGGGCATTCTTCTAAAAGCGAATGTACCATAAGGACCGATAAAAGTTATTTTCTCTTGATCCTCATGAGCTATTTGTATTTGGTGATAACCAATATATCCATCCGAAAAACAAAATTATGTATGCCCAGCTAGTTTATCCAGCATTTGATTTAGAAAGGATAGTGGAAAATGATCTTTCCTAGTGGTGAGATTTAATTTTTATAATCAATGCGTATTTTTCATCCTTTAACTTGTCTTATTGGTATTAACTCATTATGTTCATTCAAAGTCATAGTCACTCCTCCTTTCTTAGGAACACAGTGAATTGGACTAACTTATGCACTATCTGAAATAGGGTAGATAATTCCAGCATCTAACTCCTTTAGAATTTCCTTCTTAACAATTTCTTTCATAATAGGATTCAATCTTCTTTAAGGATCAGGCCTGGGTTTGGAGTTCTTTTCCAATGAATCCTATGCATTCAATTTGAAGAATTTACTTCTTCTATTTCAGCAATTGTCCATCCAAAGGTTTTCTTATAACTCTTTAAAGTTTTTATTAAACTCTCTTCTTCTTTTGTAGTTAATTTTAAGGAAATTATAATAGGTAATTTTGAGAAATCGCCTAAAAGACATACTTTAAATGTTCAGGAAGCAACTTCAACTCAAGCTCATGAGGTTTTCCAATTGATGGACAAAAATATGTATCTTATTTTACTGTGTCCAAAACTTTAAAACTTTCTCGAACAAAATTTGAATCTTCCTTATATAAATATTCGTATTGATCTAATTATTCTTCTTTTTCATGTTCCAACTCTTTCAATTTTGATTTCTCCTCATAAGTTGCTTTGAAATGACATTCACTAAAATATCTTATAACATCCATTCTATGACATTCATCATCTTTATCTTTTGCAAGGTATTTCATTGATTTGAAAATATTAAATATAATTGTTTAATCATTGATGCACATAGTTAATTCTTCTTTCTACACATCTATCATTGCTCTTCCAATAGCTAGAAAAAGTCCCAAGTCCCCCCAAAATGATAGGTATCTCTTTATCTTCTTTCATATCCAACACAATGAAAGCAACATGAAAGATAAATTGATCCACTTTTACTAGGACATCTTTTATAACTCCCTTAGGATATGTTATTGAATGATTTGCTAGCTGCAGAGTTACGGTGGTAGGGGTTATTTTGCCTACTCCTAATCTTTTAAATATTGACAATGTCATAAGATTGATGCTTGTTCCTAACTCACATAAAGCTTTCCCCTAAAATCTATCTCCTATTGCACATGGAATTGTAAAGCTACAAGGATCTTTAAGCCTTTCAGGAAGCTTTTTTCTGAATTGTAGCATTGCATTCCTCACTAAGTACAATTGTTTCATTATCTTCAAATTTCCTTTTTCTGTTAAGAATATCCTTCATAAACTTTACATAGCTTGGCATTTGTTCTAGAACTTTAGTAAATGGAATATTAATTGTAAGCTTCTTAAAAATTTCCAAAAATTTTGAAAATTGCTTATCCAACTTTTGTTGTCGAAGCCTCTAAGAAAATAGAAATGGTGGTATTTCTAAATAAACTTTATGTGGAGAAATAGGTTGCTCTAAACCTTTCAAAGCGTCCTCTTTTGGTTCTTTCATCTCTTCTCTCTCCACTTCAGTCTCCTTTTGAACTCTTCCTTCCAATTCTCTTCCCCTTCTGAGTTGAACGACTTTTACTTGCTTTTTATTTTAGGCTTTTGGATTTACTTCTGTATTACTAGGAAGTGTTCCTTGGGATCTGTTACTTAATGAATTTGTTATTTGTCTCGATTGATTCTTAATATTTCTACTTGTAGCTGCTTGACTTTGTAATTGATTTCCCATTTGTAACACCTCTTCTTCTATAGACAACTTCTTCTCCTTAAATTGTGGATTACTCTTAAAACCTAGAGGATACATAGATATATAATTATTATTCCCTTGGTTGTTCCAGTTTCCCAGTGGATTTACTTGATTGTTCCCTCATTGCTGATTACTACCAGCCGAAGTATTATTCCTGTTAAAGTTAGGATGGTTCTTCCAACCTGGGTTATAAAAGTTTAAATATGGGTTATTCTGCTTATTATTTATGGCATTCAAAGTTAGTATGGTAAAATCTTGATTTGCTAGTATGGTAAAAGCCACAGTTTCATTAAAATTGGCTACTCTCTTAAGATTTACCCTTTTAGAAGGCCATGAAAATTATTTGTAGCCATTCCTTCAATTAAAGCATAAGTGTCATGAAATGGTTTTGACATCAATGAACCACCAGCAGTGACATCGATAATAGATCTAAGAGATCCAACTAATCTATTATAAAATGTTTGAATTATTAACCAATTTGGTATAACATGGTGTAGACAATTTCTTAAGAGTTCTTTTAATCATTGTCATGCTTCATAAATAGATTCACCTTCAAACTGACAAAAAGATGTAATATCATTTCTAAGCTTCACATTTTTTTATGGTGGAAAATATTTAGAAAGGAATTTCTACCCTAAATTACTCTAAGTTCTGATATATCTAGTGATAATAAATGTTACCATTTCTTAGATTTATCCCTCAGTGAGGAAAAAAAATAATCTAAGTTTTATAGCATCATTTGATATACTATCATTTTTAAATGTAGCTCATAATTCTAGAAAATTGGCAAGATGTAAATTTGGATCTTCAGTTGGTGCTCCCCCAAACTAATTATTTGATACAATTTGGATAATAGCAGGTTCAAGTTTAAACGAATTAGCCACTACAGCGGGGTTTTTAATACTACAATGAAGTTCATTAACGGTAGGATTTACATAATCTCTTAAAGGTTTAAACTCTTCAAAATTTTGATTATTTTGATTTCTCTTCTTGAAAATTTTCAATAATTTTTAATTTTTTCATTTTTTTAATAGTTCTTTCTAATTCAGAATAGTAAGACACAATTCCTGTAGAACCTAAACTACGCATACATTACTATAAAAAACATAAAATGAAATAAAATAAAAAATAAATAAAAACACACAAACAAGTACTTTATATAAAAACAACATTACAATATTCCTACAATAAATCTTAAGGTTTAAATAAAACTTTGTAAAAATAGAAATATTGCTTTCTAAAAACTTCTTTTTGAAAATTTTTGTTTTTTTTAACCTCCTAGACAACTATACTAAAAACTTGATCTCGACTTTCTATATAGATGTAAAATGTGATGTATGTGATTATATGCTTAATTTCCTTAATAGTTATTCTTAATTTGCAACAAAGTCAAAAACTTGATCCAAAGCAAATGCTAGGTAAGCTTTCAACTATGAGACAAATAAGGATACAATTATAATATTTATATATGAGATACTACGCAAGTATACATATCATTATCAAGTAATATAGGACTTTTTGGTTAAGCCCCGAATATCGAGCCCGCAGAGAGATTAACTATATGCACTTTAGAAAACTAGAATGTTTAGAAATTTTAGATGACAAAAACTACTTAGCAAAATATTTTTACTTAAACTTGAAGACGCTAAAATAGGAATGCAAATTCGGTTCTTTTTGTAATTTTTGGTTTATGAAAATAAAGTAAACAACTAATTAACTTAACTAAATATTTGCAAGATGAATGCAATATAAGTAAAATATCTTTTTTCTTATCATGAACCAGTAATAAGTAGAGAAATTTTGTTGCGAAAGTATTCTGAATGTGTTGTGCCAAATATGAGCAATAATATTTGTTGACCTCACTTTTGGTTGAGGTATAGTTTTTCCTCTTTAGTAGCCTAGGGTCTAGCCATAGGACTTTCCTGATGACTATTTCTTCATTGCTCAACTTGAAGTTCCACATATTGGTCCTAACCTCTAGCACTTAGTAGGTGAGGTCATTTTGGGCGATCTCAAGGAGAGTCCCCATAGGACTGTTTGACCTTAAGGCTGACCTTGGGTGATGTTCTGGACCTAGTATACGCACTTTCACTCACCTGAACATTACACTTCCACATACAATCCTATACCCAGAATTGCTGACTTTAATCCCTTAAGCTTTTGGGAGATTCATGTAGATGGTCCCCTAGACACACTAGTCCTAAGCTAGGGTTTAGCTAAAACCGGTACATAGAGGACCCAAATGGGGATTTCATTGGTTTATAGCTCATATATGGTGGTTAGCACCCCAATTCTACCAAAATGTCCAACTTGGCATTTTGCCCCTAAATCCACCCAAATTACCTAAATGCCCTTGAAATCCCAAACTTGGCCAAAAATCTCAATTCATCCAAAATATCAAAAGTTATTCAAAAAATCATTTCAAACCATTTGAAACTACCCAAATTGCCCAAAACCACAAAAAAATTCCAAAATTATCAAAATAGCCTCAAAATTGTTAAAATTACAAAAATACCCTTGGTACCCCAAACTTTCTCAAAACATCCAAAATCACTTCAAAATTCCCCAAAACCAATTTGGACCCTTTCATTAAACCCAATTTGGCCAATTTGACTATTTTGACCAAAACCCCAAATTGTCTTTAAAGACCCAATTTCTCCAAATTCACCTCACATACCCATCAATTTAGCCTGAATTCCCCTCAATTTCAATCCTGAACTCCAATTCATCTTTGATATGATCAATTCAAACCAAATCCAAGCTTAATTGACCCATGCTTTGAGCTCAATTTTGATCCAGGCCAAACCCCAATATTGATCATATGACTTAATCCCACCAAATTGAACCTCATAGCCTACTCAATTTGCCCCAATTTAAATCCTAAACTCTTCATATTAACCCTAAACATCAAATTGGACCTTCAATTGGCCTTGGAAAAGCCTTAATTTCACTCAATTTCAACCCACATTCAAAATCCCCAAATTTGTCCCAAATTGGTTGTCTCCAAATTTCACTAATTTGAATACCCTAACCCCAAAAATGACACCCAATTGATGTTGAACACTCTTCATGACATTATTATAGACCATTTTCAACCATCAATTTTGACCTAGCCCAAGCTTAGCCCAACCTAAACCTAAGTCTAACCCAACACCCCTAAATTAACCAAATGCTCCAAATCCCTCTAATTAAACCTCCAAATCAATTTAAAATCACCGAGAACCTTTTATAAACCTCTTATGACAATCATCTACACATTATTGATCAAGAAATTGAGCTCAATGTCATGAATAGCCTAACCCAAACCCAAGTTCTAGCCATTTTGACCCAAATTGAACCCCTAGACCAAAATGTAATTAGTCATGCTAAAGTGACCAAATTAAGGTCTCCACAGCCACTAAGCACACCCTATTGACCTGGTTAAACCACCTTAAACCACTCTAGTGAGCTATTGACCAAAGGTTCCATAATTTAAGGGATCTTATCCCATTTTTGGGTCTAAACCAAAATATCTCCTCCATAACCATAATTAACCCTCTCTCTGGCTCACCTTACCACCTAGCCACCACCCCTAGCCCTGCCAGCTGGCCTGGTGGCCGGAAAACTCTAAAACTAGGAGCCACCACCCCTAAATCAAACCCAATTTCAACCCTAGAGGTCAGCTCATCCTAATGGCTCCTTAAAGCCCCTCTGCCCTCCACCTAAGCACCATTTTCCACCCATCAATTGACCTTGGTGGCCAGCCCAAGATATTCTATTTAATTATCCCCTCCATGGACAAAGAAGAAGATTTTCCAAATCCTTAGGGAAATTCTGCCAAAATCTCACCGGAGACTCTTCAAGCATCCCTAAGCTTAATCCAACCATCTTTACCCTCTAATTCCCACTATGAGAGCTTAATTTTGAGCTCAAACTTTCAGTTCAGATTAGGACATCTCTCCACAGTCCAGCAAACATAAATTAATTGTGCATACACCATCTCTAAGGCAAGAGCAATTGGTTCCCCAACAAAGCTACCTCTAAAATAGCCTCTATGATAGCTCTAGACCAACACCTGAAATCCACTTTGATCAAAATCATACCTAGACAATTCACCAGGGCTTGGGACTTTAACTGGAGGTTTGTTGCACCCAATTGAAACTACCAAAACCATCTGATTGTGTCCTCCCCTCTCAGATAAAGGTATTGAACTCTAACCCTAAGCCGAGCTTATTTTAACTCTCAATGTGTAATGGCTCGATTTCATACTTGACTAACCGTATATATATGTTTGTCTTGAGTAGATGAAATTTTAGAAACAAACCACATGCAAATTGGTTGAGTCTAGATGAAGATCTTAAGGTTTTAGTGTGAACGGTTCTCGAGCTAAGTCACTTGGGGACGATAACGGGGAGCTGTCCGATCGCACGTGTATTCAATGGACAGAGAAGATCGAGCCGGACAGACTTTTGGTGCGTGAACCATAGGTCGTGTGACAAGCCTAGGTGGAAAGTACAACGAATGGGAGTGCGCCACATGTGAGTTTGGATCCGCCATAGGTTGAGTTGGTGTTGAATAAGATAAGTAGAAAAATATGGATTTTCTAAATTTATTTTAATACCTGACTTCAAAAATTAATATATTTCTTTAGAAAGATCATAAAAATAAAATAAAAATATCCTCTTGCTCAGTGAACATAGGAGAATAATGTAGACTAAAAATAAAAATTATTTTATTATTCTCTGAGTTTTAATGAATTTAATACCCTAAGGAGTATTTTAATTCATTATGATCAAACGTTGCTCACTATAGCTTAAAATTTTGAGGGTTTGTTCCTCATGATAGAGACTATGTCCTCTAATTTTTTTAAGGTTAGAGGGCATCTCTATGCTTATAACCCTAATTTTCAATCTAGGGTGCTATTTTAATTATATAAATTAAAATATCATTTGGAAAATTATGGGAATAATTTTAGTAGGTTTTCTATGGTTAGAGAAGTATAGGAAAAGTATCATGATGTCTTGAATTATCTTGTAAATTTCTATATTTAATTAAATGTAAATATGTTGTGTTAATTTATGTAAATTATATACTTAATAAAAATTAACAAAATTAATCCCTCATTGTTCATGAAAATCATGTTTATTCACTGTAGAACTTTGAAAATTATTTGATTAAGTTTGAGTGTTAAAATTGATTTTCTAAGAAACCTTGTATTTTTCTACAAAAATACTTATATTAAATTAAACACACTTGGGAAAATTGTGAAAAGTGGTTTTCTGAGTTCCTTGTGATCATAGGCATTTGTGAGAGTAAAAATTATTTTTTAGAAAATACTTAATTTGTTAGCCTTATTTTGAATTTAAAAATAACTAAAAATCTTAAAAATATCAAAATATTTTAAAATGTGCCTAATTCTTTTCTGATCACTTGGGACTCATTAAAATAATGTTCCTAATTTTTCTTAAGTTAAAAATAAATCTTAAAAGCTTAAAAATGGATTTTCCTTATTTTCCCATTAAAATAATTATAATGAACAAATTAAAAATCATAAAAATACAAAATATGATTCTATGAGTTTTTTGAACTTAGAGAAGTCTAATGAAATTATAAAAAAAATTTTGGTAATTAATACTCTACTTTCTATTTAATTAAATTATTGAAACTTGTTAATAATTATATAATAATAATAATAATTTAATTAAAAAAAATCATAAAATTTTGTCCAAGTATTTCTCTGACCTAGGAAATCCTCTAATAATTTTCTCATAAATAAAAAAAACTTTATTTTGGAAAGTCAAATAAATCAATTTCTAAAGAATCCTATTTTTTAAGTTTAAATAAAAAATTTAAATTAAATTAAATTTTGAGAATTCCACATATTCTCCTCTAATATTGTAATTACCTCATGGATATTACACTTTAAACCCTCAAAGTCATTTGAGTTGTATTTAATGAGTTATGAGGTGAAGTGCCCCAAGGGCAAAGTGGTAATTTTAGTCTTTGGTGCCTGAATCAAAATTTAGGATTAACCAAGGGAAAATGAGTAATTTTGATCTTAATAAACATGCTTCGATGATTGAAATGTAATGGGATTAAAAGGTAGAAACTCACTCATCACCATTACACATCATCAACAAACTCATAATTCTCCTAATCTTCATGACTTGGAAGTCAATTAAGATCAAATGATTCTTAAGTGATGGGCTTAAGATAGAACAGATGATAATTTACTTTTCTCAAGCCCAAAGTTAAGGATGATGTGACCATTCAATAAGAATATATTTCACTTAAATCAAAATTTTGGTAATCACCATTTCACCTATTATGATTGTTAAGGGATTGGTAGTGACCTAGGCTCGATGTTTAAACTCAATTGATTGGATTTAGAAGATAACATGATTGATGATTAACATCTTTAAACACTACAAGCCTGACCTTAATTGCAGGCACTATAATCTTTAAATGACCTAAACTTGCCTTAGGGGCACTCACTCACATAACCTTCAAACGAAACATCAATTGATTAACTGGGTATCCTATCTATGGGATAATTAAATTGTTAAGTTTCACTAAACAACATGGTAGTCACACTTCAGCCTAGGATGATTAATGGAATAATATGATAAGTCCAAAATGAACTTGGAATATTTCAAGTGATCTTCAAAATGGTCCAGGGTCATGACTCGACCATTTTGAAATCTATTGGACATTTTGAAGAGCAAATTGGACTTGCCATTTTTTTTTTCTAAAATCATCTACTAGGATCTTCTGAGATTTAATAAAATCATAACTTGGGGCCTTCATCTACTTCTATAATTTAAATTCCCTCCAAAATTATATATTGCTTTGCAAGTACTAACCTTTCAAGTGGAAGAACGAGAAGAATCAACTGGTATGCTTTTAAATTAATGCATTTACCTTTCAGTACTTCTTGTCTCAAGCTTGCATGTTAAATAATGATGTCACCTTATATGAAAACCAAAACTGCTAGGATAACCTTAAAATCATAACCAAAACTAAAAATCAATTAAGATAAAATTCACCGCCAGAACATTCAAAATATAAAATAACTTAAAATTTAATCACAAATATCACAAAACAACAATTGCAACTAAATTAAGATGTCTTTATCGAATGACCAAGAATCCCTCGGAGGAGGTAACCTATGGTTGCTAACGAGACTTCTCATGGTCTAAATGAGAGTATGGAACTCATTAAGTTGAGTTTAGTAGATTCATTTGGACTAAGTGAATCTAAAAGAAAATTGTGGTACCGGAACGAGGGAATCGTAGGATCCTAATCGGTGTCACTCTAATCAACTTTTATATGCCCCACAATATTTAAAGAACCATAACCATAAGAACATTTGATTTAACATCATAAACTAACACATTAAAAAACTTAAACTTGTCACGACGAATAGCTTGGAGCTAGCATTGTGGGCAGCACGGCCATCTTCGTCAACAAGAGGATATGCAACAATATATCTTTCCTTAGAATTAAATAACAGGCCATAAGATTTCAAGGTTTTTTGCTTATGTAACATAAATCCTCATCTTTAGGCTTTTGTATAGCTCTGTTGTATAATTTAAGCCCTAACTCGTCTTAAGATTCTGAGGTTATCGTTCTTCACGACCTAAATCCTCACATCTTCCAGGCTATTTGTGTGATCGTTTCACACAAGTGTAAGCCCTAATTAATAAAATTAGCAGGATAAAAAATTTAAATATATTCTCCTCAAAACCGAAGCCAAATAATAGGATAGACTAGAAAGTCACCAAGGTTCTCCTAAGGACATATGCCATCCCCTAGTTCTTCCTCTTTTGGATTATATAATAAATGTTCCAAATTTAAGTCATCCCCTCAAACCTCTTTGTCCGATTTCGTTGGAAAGTCCTATCCTTTTGACTTCTTTGAAGATAATATTCCCTGATTATTATCGAGAGTTTTCTTAGGTGACTTCAGTTATCTAATATGTAATTAAATATAGGGGCTTGCCCTTATAGGAAGCTTTTTCTGAACCCATCTTAATATAAATCCTATTTAATTCTTCATATTAAATAGGGGAACTTATCAGTAAATAAATTGGTTTTTGCAGACCAAACAGATGTCATATATTTCTTAGTTTATTTTATCGAGTCTCACCCTCAAGTCATGTGTTTATCTTTTGGGATAAATACATGACTTAAGGTGTAGTGCTCTTTCATCTAAACT
>NEWO01000710.1:151247-178403 GCA_003013225.1 Phalaenopsis aphrodite
TATATATATATATATATATATATATATATATATATATATATATATATATATATATATATATATATATATATATATTAAATGCCTTTTCGAAGCGGGCAATGGGAATTTGATTCTGGTGGCCGACCAACTTCCAATGGGCAACTCCTCAACTAAAATAGTGTTGACAATATCCTTTACCCTTACTAGAGATGCTATAAAGAACATTATTTAATCTATAGTTTGAATAGTCTTGAAGACCGGTTATGTAGGGAAGATACTAGCTCTCACTCTAGAGTTCCCTCTTCTCCTTCCACCTGGGGGCTAACATCTCATATCAAAACCTAAAATTATAAATCAAATTGGGGGCTTTAGCGTGTCGCTCTAATGTACTCAAATTCTACATCCTTGAAAGGTTTATTTCCCTATTGATTTGCACTCAACCTCATGAACTGTATTCTCATCCATGAAATCAATATGTGATTCTAAACCATTTGTTGACTGAGAAAATATCATCTCAGATCTTACATGTTCTCACAACAGGCATTAACATCTTAATTGGCCAAATCAAAAAGTAAATGAAGTGAAAGATTTCAAATCATCACAACTCCTTCCAAAATTGAAGCCTAATACTTCATATAACTTCCTTTCAACACTTAATCACTTATCATTTTAAGGAAAAATATAAAGAAAACTACTCAAAATTTTTGGAGAAAACATAACCACACATGAGTTTAAAAGTAGAAATCATGCACGCAAATAAGAAATCTAAATTAAAACCAAGTGTAGTCACAAAGATAAACACTTATCACAAATAATCTCTCCTAAATGTCTTCAAGTTCCTTTGAATTCTTTTCCTTCACTCACAATACAAACTAAACACTCAAAATAAAAAGAAAGTGGCCGAAGCAGCGAAGGCGATGAGCGGCAGCGGTGGCGACTTGGATGGATGTTGGTTGTCAAATCTAATGGGTGGCTGAACTCTTACCCTGACGATCGAAGTCTTCTTTAATATAAATTATGAAAGGTGCCTTGGTGTCCCTTCAAAATGTATCTCCATTCAACGAATCTTCTAGAAGTTGCCTTCTCAAAAGCTAATTGAATGAAGTGCCCATGAGATATTTTCTTGTTTTTACCAAGGGTTGCTTCAAAAACATCTTCAAAAATTTGTCTAAATTCAATGAATCATCAAATAACTACTTCAAGTGCTTAAGCGCTAGGTACCTGGCGCTTAGGCGCGGGACTGTAGCGCTTAGGCATCAGACCTGGGTGCTTAGGTACCCCAGTTCATTTTTGCACATTTATTCATTTTTGCTCCAAATTTGACCCTTCTTCACTCCTTTTAGCATTTTTCATCCATTTGATTGTACTTGAAAGAAAAAACACACAAATACCTTATATTAAAGCGTAATATCACAAAAATAAGTATAAAAATGTGTCTAAAAACACTATATATTTTAGGTGTATCACAAACTCATCTGCTGGGTGATACACCTAAAATATAGTATTTTTTGACACATTTTTATACCTATTTTTTAGATATTGTGCTTTAATGGAAGGTATTTTTGTGTTTTTTTTACAGATACAAGTAAAAAGGGTGAAAAATGCTTAAAGGAGTGAAAAATGATCAAATTTGGAGAAAAAAGGTGAAAAATGTGCAAAAGAGTTTTGGCGCCTAAGCACCAGATCTGACGCTTAAGTGTCGGTTAAATAGAAAATGCAGCGCCTAAGCGTCAGAGGCCCTGCGCTTAAGCACCAGTGGCAGTTATTGGTCGAGTAAATTCAGTTTCTATGAATTTTGAAGAGGTTTTTGAGGCACACATTGGCTTAATAGGTGGTTATAACCACCATGGACAAAAAATATCACGAAAGGATGCATGTCTTCGGGAAATACATTGAATCTAGACATATTTTGAAGAGAAACCAAGGCACCTTTTGGAAAATTAAAAAAGAAAGAAGATTAGGACTTTGAAAGAGGTTCTGAAAGTATTGGAAAGTTTTGAAAGTTCTCATTTGGGGAGTTAGTTTAGAAAGATTTTTAGGCACCACTTTTACTTTTATTTTATCATTTTTGTTATTTTATTTTGAGTGATTGTAAAGAGAAGAGAATAAAATGAACTTTAAGAGTTTGGTGGAGGACTTGAGATAAGTTTTTATCTTTCTATTTTGAGACTACTTTTGGTTTTAATTGAGACTTGTTGTTGGTTTGACAATGATTTCTTCTTTTAAACTAAAGTGTGGTTTTATTTTCTCCATTGATTCTGAGTAGTTTTCTTTATCTTTCTTCTTAAAATGATAAGTAATTAAGTTTTAGATGGAAGTTGTGGAAAGTATTGATCTTCAATGATGGAAGAAGTTGTGATGATTTAAATCCATGCAATTCATTTACTTCTTGATTTGGCCAATCCAGATGTTAAAATTTGTTGTGAGAACATGTAAGAACCGGGTTGGTATTGTTTTAGTCAATAATTGGAAAGAATCACATGAAGTTGTATGAATGAGAATGTAGTTCATATGATTGAGTGCAAATAAATAGGGAAATATTCATTCAAGAGTGTAGAGTTAGAGGACTTTAAAGTGACAGATTAAAGCTCCCAACTTGGTTTATTATTTTAGGTTCTGATACGAGAATGTTACCCCTAGGTGGAGGGAATTGAGGGAACTCTAGAGTGAGAGCTAGTACCTTGCCTACTCAGCTGGTAAAACTATTTAAACTTTAAATTAGCCAATGTTCTTTATAGCATCTCTAGTAAGGGTAAAGAATATTGTTGCTCCTAGTTGACACAACACAATTTGCATACTTCCACAACAAAATTCCTATACTTATTACTGATTCATAACAAGAAGAAAGATATTTTCATATTTAGTGTTTTTCTTCTACAAAACTCTAGTTATCTTTTTAAATTGTTATTGTTTTATCAAAATATTAAAAATACCAAAAATATTTAAATTTTAATTACTCCAAAAATCATTTTTTAGTTTAGATAATTATCTTTTTATTTAAAATAGAAAGTTTGCTTTTCAATAGTGCATATTGTGTATTCTCTCTATGGGCTCAATATTAAGGTCTTAATAAAAAAAAATTTATTACTTGATAACGATACGTATACTTGCATAGTATCCCAATATATATAAATTAAAAGTTAAATTCTTATTTTTCTTCAGGATCAAGTTTTTGGTTTTATTGCAAAGTAAGGGAATATAAGTGAAATATAATATGCATGATTGTTGTACTGTGCATATTAGCAGTATCCAGTGATCAAGTTTTTGGCGCCATTGCCGGGGATAAATTGATTTTAAAAGAAAATTTCTATCTTTTAGAAATTCTTATTTAAACTTTAAGTTATATTATCTTATTTTATTTTGTTTTAATTTATTTTATTATATGTTAGTGTCTGCGTAATTCAGGTTCTGAAGGACTAGTGCCCTACGATTCTGAATTAGAAAGAACTATTAGAAAAATCAGAAAAACCAAAAAAATTATAAATTTTGAAAAATCCAAAAAAAATACTTGCAGACCAAAATAATCAAAATGCTTAAATTCATCAAGAGTTTAGACCTTTAAGAGATTATATCAACCCTACTGTAGATGAACTTCATTGTAGCATTCAAAAACCTACTGTAGTGGCTAATTCATTTGAGCTTAAACCTGTTATGATCCAAATGGTATCAAATAATTAGTCTGGGGGATCACCAACTAAAGATTCAAATTTATATCTTGCCAATTTTCTAGAATTGTGCGCTACATTTAAATGTGATGGTGTATCAGATAATGCCATACGACTTAGGTTATTTCTTTTCTCACTAAGGGATAAAGCAAAGATGTTGTTGAATTCATTAGCACCTGGATCTATCGGAACTTGGGGTGATTTAGCAAAAAAAATTCCTTGCTAAATATTTTCCATCATAAAAAACTGCAAAGGAAAGAAAAATTCCTTGCTTAGAAATGATATTACATCTTTTAATCAGTTTGAAGGGGAATCTATTTATGAAGCATGGGAAAGATTTAAAGAAATCTTAAGAAAGTGTCCACACCATGCTATACGAGATTGGTTAATAATTCAAACATTTTTTAATGGATTAGTTGGATCTCTTAGATCAATTATCGATGTCGCTGCTGGTGGTTCATTGATGTCAAAACCATTTCATGATGTTTATGCTTTAATTGAAGAAATGACTACCAATAATTTTTAATGGCCTTCTGAGAGGGTTAACCCTAAGAAAGTAGCCAATATTCATAAAACTGATGCATTTACCATGTTAGCAAATCAAGTTACTGCAATTTTAAGGAAGTTAAACCAATTTGGAATGAATTTTTCTCAACTAATTTCCATGATTGAAGAGAATTCATTAGGCCAAATGGTAGATTATCAAGCATCATTAGAAACTTTGAATGCCATAAATAATAAGTAGAATAACCCTTATTCAAATTATTATAACCCAGATTGGAAGAACCATCCCAACTTTAACTAGAATAACGATTCAGGTGCTAATAATCAGCAATAGGGGAACAACCAAGGAAACCCATTGGGAAACTAGAACAACCAAGGGAATAATAATTATAGATCTACTTATCCTCTAGGTTTCAACAATAATACACAGTGTAAGGAGAAGATGTTGTCTATAGAAGAAGTGGTATTACAAATAGAAAATCAATTACAAAGTCAAGGAGCTACAATTATAAATATTAATAATCAACTTGGGCAAATAACAAATTTATTAAGTAATAGATCCCAAGGAACACTTCCTAGTAATACTAAGTCAAATCCAAAAGACCAGAATAAAGAACGAGTAAAAGCCGTTCAACTTAGAAGCGGAAGAGAGTTGGAAGGTCGGGTTCAAAAAAAATTGAAGTAGAGAAAGAAGAAATTGAAGAATCAAAAGTGGATACTCCAAAAGATTCTGAGAGACCTATTTCTCCACTAAAAATTGATTTGGGAAAACCACCACCTCCATTTCCTCAGAGACTTTGTCAGCAGAAGTTGAATAAACAATTTTCAAAATTTATTGAAATATTTAAGAAGCTTATAATTAATATTCCATTTGATGAAGCCTTAGAACAAATGCAAAGCTATGTAAAGTTTATGAAGGATATTCTCAATAGAAAAAAGAAAGTTTGAAGATAATGAGACTGTTGCACTTAGTGAGGAGTGCAGCGCGATAATTCAGAAGAAGCTTCCTGAAAAGCTTAAAGATCCTGGTAGCTTTACAATTTCATGTGCAATAGGAAACAGATTTTATGGGAAAGCTTTATGTGATTAAGGTGCAAACATTAACCTTATGCCATTATTAATATTTAAAAGATTGGGATTAGGAGAAATAACTCCTACTATGGTAACTCTGTAGTAAGCAGATCATTCGATAACATACTCTAGAGTTATAGAAGATGTCCTAGTGAAAGTGGATCAATTTATCTTTCCTGTTGATTTCATTGTGTTAGATATGGAGAAAGATAAACAAATACCTATCATTTTAGGGAGACCTTTCCTAGCCACAGGAAGAGCAATGATAGATGTGCAGAAAGGGGAATTAACAATGTGCATCAATGATCAAACTGTTACTTTTACATTTCAAAATCAATGAAATACCCTGTAAAAGGTAAAGATAATGAATGTTATAGGATGGATGTTATAAGATATCTAAATGAATGCCATTTTAGAACTACTTATGAAGAAAAATCTAAAGAAAAAGATTTGAACATGAGCAAGAAGAGGAATTAAATCAATGTGAAGATCTTTTTAAGGAAAATTCAAACTATGTTTGAGAAAGTTTTGAAGTTTTGGACACGATAGATAAAGATAAATCATTTTGTCCGCCTATTGAAAAACCTCCAGAACTAGAGTTGATGTTACTTCCTGATCACTTAAAATAATGCATTTTAGGAGATTCCTCTACTTTAACAATTATAATTTCCTCAAAATTAACAATTGAAGAGGAAGAAAGGTTGATGAAAATTTTGAAAAATTTTAAGAAAGCCTTTGGATGGACAATTGTTGATATTAAAGGAATCAGTCCTTCAATTTGTATGCATAGAATTCATATAGAAGAGAACTGCAAACCCAAGGCTGATCCACAAAAGAGATTGAATCCTGTTATGAAAGAAGTTGTGAAGAAAGAAATTTTAAAGTGGTTAGATGCTAGAATTATCTACCCTATTTCAGATAGTGCATGGGTTAGTCCAATTCATTGCGTTCCTAAGAAAGGAGGAGTAAATGTAACTGTAAATGAACATAATAAGTTAATACCTACTAGATAAGTTATAGGGTGGTGAATATGCATTGATTATTAAAAATTAAATCTTGCCACTAGGAAAGATCAATTTCCATTACCCTTTCTAGATGAAATGCTGGATAGACTAACTGGGCATAAATACTTTTGTTTTCTTGATGGATAAACTGGTTATCACCAGATTCAAATATCTTCTAAGGATCAAGAGAAAACAATGTTAACCAATCCTTATGGTACTTTTGCTTTTAGAAGAATGTCTTTTGGTTTATGTAATTCTTCTGCTACATTTCAAAGATGTATGATGGCAATTTTTTGTGATCTAATTAAAAAAGGGATTGAAGTATTTATGAATGACTTTTCAGTGTTTGGAACTTCATTTGACTCATGTTTAGAACATTTATCCAAAGTTCTTAGGCACTATGAAGAAACAAATTTAGTTCTTAAATGGGGAAAATGTCAATTTATGCTAGTTGGAGGAATTTTAATAGGACATCAAATATCAGGAAATGGTATGGAAGTAGATCCTGCTAAAATTCAATTGATCGCTAATTTACCTTATCCAACAAATGTAAGGGAAATTAGGAGTTTTTTAGGACATGCTGGATTCTACAGGAGATAAATTAAAGACTTTTCAAAGATTGCTAAGCCTTTATGTCATTTACTGGAGAAAGATGTAAGTTTTAATTTTGATGAGGAATGCCTAAAAGCTTTTCTGTTATTAAAAGAAAAACTAATTACTGCACCAATATAGTTTGACCAAACTAAAAAAACCCTGTTGAATTAACGTGTGATGATAGTGATTATGCTATTGGAGCTATTTTAGGACAAAGATATGATAAAATTTTCAAAGTTTTTTACTATGCTAGTAAAACTCTTAATGAAACTCAAATTAATTATACAACAACTGAAAAAGAGTTATTAGCAATAGTACATATTTTTGATAAATTTGGATCATATTTAATTGGGCTTCATTATGTAGTGCATACAGATCATTTGCTATTAAGTATATAATGAAAAATAAGGATGCTAAACCTAGACTTATAAGATGGATTCTTCTTTTGCAAGAATTTGATTTTGTAATAGTAGGTCGGAAGGGGATTGAAAATCTAATTACTGATCCTTTGTCCAGGATTGAATTAGAGTTTTGAAAATGAAATTAATGAACATTTTCCAGATGAAAAATTATTCACTATTAATGAGTGGCATGTTCCGTGGTATGCTGATATTGTGAACTTTATTGTTATTGATATTATCCCTATGGAATGACAAACCAACAGAAGAGTAAATTTATTTCTGAAGCTAAGAATTATTTTTGGGATGACCCATTTTTATATAAATAAAGAAATGATTTGATTATTTAAAGATGCGTATAATTAGAAGAAACTTATGAGATTATCCAAAAATGTCATAATTCTGATTTTGGGGGAAATTTTGGCGTTGATAAAACAACATACAAAATTTTACAATCGGGATTTTATTGGCCTACAATTTTTAAAGATGTTAATGCTTATATCAAAACTTGTGATAGATGTCAAAGAGTAAGAAATATTTCTAAAAGAAATGAGATGCCCCTCAATTATATGCTAGAAGTTGAAATATTTGATGTTTGGGGATTAGATTTCATGGGACTATTTATACCATCTTTCAGAAATTTATATATTTTGTTAACAGTGGACTATGTATCCAAATGGATAGAAGTTGT
This sequence comes from Phalaenopsis aphrodite, assembly GCA_003013225.1. NCBI lineage: Eukaryota > Viridiplantae > Streptophyta > Magnoliopsida > Asparagales > Orchidaceae > Phalaenopsis > Phalaenopsis aphrodite. Next base: position 159,154 of record NEWO01000710.1, read on the forward strand.
TGCTTTACCTCGATGTAATGCTCAAGTGCAAATTGGATAAGATTATTTCCAGACAAACTTAAGTCCAGGTGGATGGGACCATTTATTGTGATTAAAGTTTATCCTTATGGAGTTGTGGATATTAAATATCCTAAGTCTGAGAAAATATTTATAGTTAATGTACATAGACTGAAACCTTATTTTATAGGGGATTAGCATAATTTTAATGATGGAATGGTGTTCGGTCAACCAGAGTAAGCACTGGTTACATCTGGCTGACGACGTAAAACCAAGCGCTTTGTGGAAGGCAACTCATAGTTATCAGTCTGTTTTTATTTTGATTGTTGTTTTATGTGTGATTAAAAAAACTTGGGGTAGTATTTTTGAGACTATTATGTGTTAGTAGTGTTTTTAAGACTTTATTTAGTGATCTAGACATGTTAAAATGAGAATTTGGACGTTAAGTTGACTAGTGCAAAAAAGTGCACTTGTGCTTAAGCGCGGCAGTTTAAAAACATGTGCAAAATTAATATTCTAGAAGGGAAAACAACCTAGAAGTTTGCAAAAACGAACCAAGGAAGTTTCTAAACGTGTTTAGGGGTTATTGGAAGGATTTAGGCCTATAAATAGAAGGATTTAGTGAAGGAATTTCACCCCAGATCATTTCTAGCCCCAAAGTCTAAGACAGAGATAGATTTTAAGATGATGTCTTCATGGGAGATGAATTTTAAGAAGAAGAAGGAGGAGATCATGAGGAATAAATTCATTAGTCAAAGTGTATAAGAGATATTAGAGAAGATCAACAAAATTGAAAATACCATGTGTGTACTGGAGACTAAGGTATTGAATATTCATGCACATCTTGAGCATATTAGCTGGCAATTGAAAATGCAATTTAGACACACTAGTTATTTAGAGGAAGCAGATAAGGAGATGTTTCTTAAGCAAAAGTGGATTGAAGAAGATTGCATCAGAGCACATCACCGCCGTCCGTTTTATCAACCTTATATTCTTGTTGCCCCAGGAGAGACTAATGAAAGACCTGAATTTGTTCCTTCTAATGAAGAATGGAATTAAGTTCTATATTTAAAGTTATGTTTTTTGTGTGTTTAAAGGCGTTGTCTTTAAGTGTTTTAGTGTTTAAGACTTGCTTTTAATGTTTGTGTTACTTAAGTGTTTAACTGTGAAAAATTGTTAAGTGCTTGTATTTAGAAAAATTTTCTCATCCAAGACAATTTGGAATGAGAAATAAGTGTTTAAATGTATTTATACTCATTTGTGAATTAACAAAAGTTTGTTTGTGTGAAATTTTGTGTTGTTTTAGCCTCAAATTGAAATAGTTATTAAAGAGAATTTTTAGATAAAGGAGAGTTACATGATGTTGAAAATAGTCATTGAAGTGTTATGAGACCATTTAAGGGTGGTTTACTTAAGAAAATAGTGCATTTTACTGAATTTAAAATTTTTGAAAATCATGCACTAGCGCTTAAGCGCCACAGCTCGCTCTTAAGAGCGAGCAAACCCAAGAGGCAGGCGCCTAAGCGCCACTTATCTGTGCTTAAGCGCCGATTCACGAAAACTGATTTGTGAACGGTTAAAAGTGAAAATTTGAGCCAAAATTTGCCATTTTTATCCTCCCGTCACCTTCAACCTCTCAAAAATGCGATTTTGGAGAGCTAGGGCGCACCATTAAGTGGAGATTTTTTAATGGAATCAAGAAAAATTTGCTTTATTCGGATTTCTTAAGGGAAGGGCTTTACTTCTATGCAAAAATTTTGGATTTTCACCATCTATTCTGAGTACATTTGTAAGAATTCAAAAATTCACTATTCATTGTGAAAAATGAGGAAAAATCTATGTAAATTTCATAGGAAGTGTAGTTTAAGCTTTTGGAAGTTTTGTTTAGTGGTTTAGACTTGATTTTTGAAGTAATTATTGGAATTTATCAAATTTGTAGAATGACACCAAGAATGAAGAGGAGCAAAGGCAAAGCCCCTTTCGATTCGAGTAAATTTGTTAGTTCAAAAGCTCAAGATCGGTATAGTGATGTGTTGCAATCACACCAAACTGATTCAGGAGCAATGTTTTAGAAATCTGGGTGGAGACGTGGAAGATTTAATTATTCGCCGATAGTGGGAATAATTCTGTTATTTCTCTGTTGTGGCATTTATTTCTGTTGTAAGGGAGTTCTATGCAAATCTCCATGAAGCTGAAGACAATCGAGTTATGGTTCGAGGAAAGTTGGTACCTTTTTCGCCAGAGGTAATCAACTTGTTTTATCATTTACCACCGGATACATTATGTTTTTTTGCAAATTATAGCCCTACTGAAGTGGAGTTAGACAAGATTATCTCATACTTGACTATTGGGAGAGGACTTTGGAAGATCATTAATGAGAGGAGAGTAAATTTCCCAACTTCAAAGTTATGTGCACATTCAAAGGCCTGACACTATTTCATTTTTGCTCGTCAGCTTCTGACCAATCGTCTCAGTGAAGTGAATAGAGAAAGAGCGATGTTGAACTATTGTATTTAAGAGGGAAAGCTCATCAACATTGGAGCTTTGATCTGTCAGACTATCATCAGTTCTGCTACAATTGTTACAACAACAGGTCTGGGATTTGCTTTCTTGATCTTTTCTTTGTATGAGTGGGCTGGAGTTAAATATGATAGCTGGGAGGAAGTGTTATTACCTCTAAAGCCCATCACTAAGGTGAATGTGAAAACTTATTCTCAGCATTCAATTTTTGGCTAGAGAGGAGGATTTTCTCAGAGCTATGGAATCGAGGCGTCTGCTGCTTCTAAATCTAGACCATCTACCTAACGTGCTTCTACATCTTGAGGTGAGTCTACTGAGATTCAAGATAAATTATTGCAAAGGATGATAAATAATATCAATTTTATTGCTGATAAGGTACAAAATTTAGATCATTTTGTAGAGCATACTAATAGGTATAATAGGAGAAAAAGTGATTATGAAGAGAAATTTCAGTCATCTATGGAGAGCCTCATTAGGGGTAACCAAGGATTGCAATTTCCTCCGTATCCTAGATACCCATATTATGAGCCTGCAAAAGTTTGGGATAATAGCGATTCAGAGGATGAAGAGTAAAACTGAGAGATTTATTTTATGATTGTAATATGATATGAACTATGTGGTCTGGGCTTGCTACATTTGCATCTGTGTGTTGATTTGAACTATTTGATGTGGTTTGGACTTTCATATTTAAATGAGAATTATGATGTGATGTATTTCCATGTTTTAACTTGAGACATGTTTGTTTGTGTACTTGTTCAGACATTGTGATGTGTGAGACTTTTATTTTTAGTTGTATTATAATGTTTGTGTTAGTAGTTTGTTTTAAAATTCTAAAGTAGTAACTATTGTGAGTTTTGTGATTTAGTTAGCTTAGAACTTAACTTAATTCTATAGTAAATTTGAAAATCTAGCTAACTTAGTTCTTAAATTTAAATTTCTGAAACTTCTTCCCTGTATTTTTCTTTTATCGTGTTAGTTTGTTTGTTTTTATGCTGAGAACGTGAAATCAAGTTAGTGTGTTAGTTTAATTTGATGTTTATACCTACTCCTTAGAAGTCTAATGAATCTCTACATGTTAAATCGAAAAGAAAATATATAAAATTTGATCAAAAATTAATTTTACTCCAGTTTTTAGTTTTATACTTGTATCAATAAGGTATTATGTTATTTTAAATTTTCATTCCTGCATATATATATATATATATATATATATATATATATCTAATGCTAAACTGTTTAATCAATTAAAAATTTAAGTTTGGAGTGGGATGAAAAATATTTTCAAAACTAAAAATTTATTTGTTCTCAAATGTGCTACAAGTGAATTTAATTTGAAAAGAAAAAAAAATGATTATGTATATGAAGTTATATTAGAGGAGTAAAATTTGATTTTAGAAATGAGTAAGAAATTTTAGTAATGAAGAAAAACTTTAAGGTAAAAAGTATTTAGATGAGAAAATGATTAATATAAGTAACTATCTTTAGTAAGAAAAATTGTTTTTTTGAAAAATTTAGATAATTTAGAATTTTATTTTTAATACTTAAATTTATTTTTTTAAAATAATTTTTAAAACTATTATTATATTTATAAGTAAAAGACCTGTATCAAGGCTTTGCTTTAGGAAAGGAGAAGTGGAAATCAAAATTATTAAAGACCTATCAAGATATAGTAATCCTTACCTGGAAATAAAATAAAAAGAAAAAAAAAGAAAGAAAAGAAAAAGAAAAGAAAAAGAGAAAGAAAAGAAAAGAAAAAGAAAAAGAAAAAGAGAAAAAAAATTAGGAAGGAGAAGCTTGAGGATTAGTGCCTAATCAAAAATTGGTTCTACATTTGATCTTTTTAAAGTATAAGACTTGAGAAACTCTTAAGCTTATAGATATAATATAGTAAGTAAAATTATTTTTAATGAAAATTTTTAAGTGGAGATAATAAAAGAACTAAATTCTAATTTGAAAAATCTACAATATATTTCTGAATTAGATAGAAACTCATATTTTCATCTTTCTTAACTTTAAGAATTTCTAAACTTTAAGTTGGTCTCATTTACTCAATTTATTTTTCTAAATTAGACTGCTATATTTCTAAATCAAAATTTTAGTAACTCCTAAAGAAACTCATATACATGTTATGCATATTTAGTTTTTAAAGATTGAAGTGTCACTTGAGGACAAGTAACATTTTAAGTTTAGGGGATTTTGATACGCTTAAAATATATAGTGTTTGTAGACACATTTTTATACCTATTTTTTAGATATTGTACTTCAATGGAAGGTATTTTTATTTTTTTCTTTCAGGTACAGGTAAAAAGTGCTTAAAGGAGTGAAAAAGGATCAAATTTGAAGCAAATAGGTGAAAAATGTGCAAAAGAGTTATGACGCCTAAGCGCCAGATCTGGCGCTTAAGCACCGATTAAACAGAGAAGGTCGCGCCTAAGCTCCAGAGGCCCCGTGCTTTTGCGCCAATGATAGTTATTTGGCGAGTAAATTCGGTTTATGCAAATTTTGAAGATGTTCTTGAGGTACCCATTAGCTTAATAGGTGGTTATAACCATTATGGACGAAAATTATCACGAAAGGATGCATCTCATGGGGAAATACATCCAATCTAGAAATATTTTGAAGAGAAACCACATCCAATCTAGAAATATTTTGAAGAGAAACTAAGACACCTTTTAAAAAATTATAAAAAAAAGAAGATTGGGACTTTGAAAGAGGTCCTTAAAGTAATAAAAGGTTTTGAAAGTTCTCATTTGGGGAGTTAGTTCGGAGAGATTTTGAGGCACCACTTTTACTTTTATTTTATCCTTTTTGTTATTTTATTTTGAGCGATTGTAAAGAGAAGAGAATCAAAAGAACTTTAAGAGTTTGGTGGAGGACTTGAGATAAGCTTTTATCTTTCTGTTTTGAGTCTACTTTTGGCTTTGATTGAGACTTGTTGTTGGTTTGACAATGATTTCTTCTTTTAAACTAAAGTGTGGTTTTATTTTCTCCATAGATTCTGAGTAGTTTTCTTTGTCTTTCTTCTTAAAATGATAGGTAGTTAAGTTTTGGACGGAAGTTGTGGAAAGTATTGATCTTCAATGATGGAAGAAATTGTGATGATTTAAATCCATGCAGTTCATTTACTTCTTAATTTGACCAATCCAGATGTTAAAATTTGTTGTGAGAACATGTAAGAATCGGGCTGCTATTATCTCAGTCAACGATTTGAAAGAATCACATGAGGATGTATGAATGAGAATGTAGTTCATATGATTGAGTGCAAATAAATAGGGAAATATTCACTGAAGGGTGTAGAGTTAGAGGACTTTAAAGTGACAGTTAGAGTGCAAATAAATATTATTTTAGGTTCTGATATGAGAATGTTAGCCCCCAGGTGGAGGGAATCGAGCGAACACTAGAGTGAAAGCTAGTATCTTCCCTGCTTAGTCGGTCTTCAGAACTATTCAAACTTTAAATTAGCCAATGTTCTTTATAGTATCTCTAGTAAGGGTAAATAATATTATTGCTTATATTTGACACAACATAATTTGCATACTTCCACAACAAAATTCCTAAACTTATTACTAATTCATAACAAGAAGAAAGATATTTTTATATTTAGTGCTTTTCTTCTACAAAAACTCTAGATATCTTTTCAAATTGTTATTGTTCTATCAAAATATTTAAAATACCAAAAATATTTAAATTTTGAATACTTCAAAAATCATCTTTAGTTTAGATAATTATATTTTTATCAAAATTAGAAAGTTTGTTGTTCAATAGTGCATATTAAGTATTCTCTCTGTGGGTTTGATATTCAGATCTTAATAAAAAAAAGTCTTATATTACTTGATATCGATAAGTACACGTGCGTAGTATACCAATATCTATAAATTAAAAGTTAAATTCTTATTTTTCTTTAGGATCAAGTTTTTGATTTTGTTGCAAAGTAAGGAAATATAACTGAAATGTAATTTGAATTATTGTTGTACTGTGCATATTAGCAGTATACATGGATCACTAGGCTGCCAACTTCACAATAAGCCTACCCTTTTGGGTCACTGCCTCTATGGCATACCCATTTATCGGGCAGCAGCCTTAATGAAATTGCTCACCCTTTTTGAGTTGATGCCTCAATGACATACCCATCTTTCAAGATATTGCCTTCACAACATGCCTACCCTCCGAGCCAATGCCTCCTCAGCATACCCATCTGTCGGGCGGCTGCCTTCACGAAAATCCCACCTTTTCAGTTCGCTGCCTTCATGACATATCTATCTGTCAGACCTCTGCCTTTACGGCATGCAGACCCTTTCTAGTCACTCCCTCTATAGCATACCCAACTTTTGGGCCACTGCCTTTACTTCATATTGATACATAGAGTCACTGCCTTAATGACATACCCATCTATCGAGCTGCTACTTCCATGGTATGTCCACCCTTCCATCTGTCGAGTTGCTACCCATCTTTTCAGCTAACATTTCAGCGGGAGCAGCGAGAAGATGACAGGTACACATTTAAAGTTTATTTATTGTTATTTTTCTTCTTCAATTTACTACTTCTTTAATGTATTATGCATGCTTGGTTGGAACACTTAAAAAAAATCAAAACAAACAATTTCCAAAATTAAGTTAAACTTTTTCAAAATTAAACATGAACACTTTCAAAAGAAATAAACAACATAATAAGTCCTTTTGAATTTATGAGAGTCCCTCAGATAAGGTAGCCTATGGTTGCTAACAAGATCTCCTCAAATTAAACGAGTTTAACAACTTGTTTAAACTAAGTAAATTCAAAAGAAAATTGTGGTACCGAAATGAGAGAACTGTGAGATCCCAACCTCTGTCGCTCTAATCAACTTTAACCTCCCATGACACTTAAATGATAACAAAACTTGTCATGAAAATTGTAAAACCTTAAACCTTGAACCTGGAGCTATTATTTCAATGAGGAGCTTAGAGCTAACACCGTGAGCAGCATGACAATGATGTACAGAAGAACAATTTTGAGAGAGCAAACGGATCTAGAACAACACATCTTTCCTTCGAATTAAATAACAAGCCATAAAATTTTGAGGTGGCTCGTCTAGTATGACATAAATTCTCAACTTATCTTTAGGCATTTGTACAATCATGTCGTACAATTTAAGCCCTAACTCGTTTTAAGCTCTAAGGTTGTCGGTCATTACGACATATACCCTCCTATTTTCCAAGCTATTTGTGTGACTGTGTCATGCAAGTGTAAGCCTTAAATAATAAAATTGGCAGGATAAAACATCAAATAATATTTTCTCAAATTTGAAATGAAATAGCTTGGAAGTCGCTGAGGTTCCTCTCTGATCAGAGACATCTCCTACCCTTCATTCCTTTGGATTCTTGAAAATAATTGTTCCTACTTGATCTGTTCCCTTTTGAATTTCCAATGTCTAATCTTGAAAACTTAAACTTTGAAATTCTTCAAGGCAAAATTACTGATCTGAATCAAGAGTATTTTTATGCAACTTTGGTCACTAAGATGTAATTAACTATAGTGGTTTGCCTCTATAAGGAACTTTACTACACAGCTTAATATAAACTCATTTCATCTTTTATATAATAGAAGAATTTGTTAGTCAACATAAAAGTTTTCACATACCAAAATGGATGTAATAAATTCTGTAGTTTATTTCATCGAATCTCAATATCAAGTAATGTGTCTATTCATCAGGATAGGTACATCTCTTGCGCCATTGTACTCGTTTATTTAAACTATTGCATATATGAGATCTGTTTGGTTTTGTATTTTCAAAATTAAAACATAATTTTTCAAAATTAAATTCTACTTTTCCAAAATCATATATATATATATATATTCTGTGTGTGTGTGTGTATTAAATTAAATTAAAAGTATTCCCAAACAAATTTTGTGGCCGGCACGAACAAGCTCATTAGAGTCTTTTCTAATAGGGCTTTCCACTGTTTTTGAGTTAACACCCTTAGAGCCTTGAACTCCTTGAGTTTCTTGGCCAAAATCAACTCTTTCATCATGCTTCAGAGGTGTCTACTCTCTTCCATTTCATGGTCATGGTCCTTTTTGTTGTACAAAACTTATTTATATTCTGGAAAAAAAGCTTCAATTCTCATTAGTTAACAGTGTAAACCCAACACTATCCTGGTACTAGAAGGCTTCTATCTTGTTTAGCCTATGAGCTGCTTCGAGGCCTTATGTTTCGAGTTCATCTTCTCAAGGTTTTGTTCTTGGGAAGCTTGTGCTCTTCCCTCGAGTAGCGCACTGGTTAATTCTACCATCTAGCTTGCCATTGATCTATAAGTTCTTAGATTCATTGTTCAACAAATTCTCTCCTTTCTGTATGACATGCTTCTTTTTTTGTTGGTGGCATGATTCCGCACTCACTCTACCTTCTAGGATGTTGAATCCAAATAAGTATAGAGCGTTGGAAGGACTAGAGAAACAAAGAGAGAGAGAGAGAGAGAGAGAGAGAGAGAGAGAGAGATTGAGAAGGAGACAAAAAGAGCACCGTAAAGTGCTTTGACAAGATAAAATTTAGTAGTCCTTTATTGGAGATATGACCCCTTATTTAGATATTTCAAAGGCATCTAGTCTAAAATTACATGTTTACTCCTATTTTAATAGAAGTATTAGAAGTTATTCTAACACATTTTAACATTTGTACTCGATTCTGACACCCTTTCATAATCATAATTATTATTAGCACCATTCAAATTCATAACTGCTTGAAGAGGGGCTTCTAATGAACCAATAATCTCGTTGTTTGATCGGTTGATAGCTTTAGGTCAGCTGACAGACATTCGGTCAGTTGAAATGTAGTCGGTCGACCCTCTCAATGGAATCCTTTGTATAAACCCTCATCTCGTTAAGGTGAACTTGGGTCGTCAGATAGAGGGTGTAAAACTGTAATATGAAGGGCAACTGTCATTAGACAAGGGACCTTCACAAAGGAGCACAAAGGCTTTCCATGGAGAGACCTTTAGCCATCTTTGTGAGGACTACCAGAATTGTCTGAGGGAGATGGTCATGACCGAATGTCCCTTAGTTGGGCGCCATTTAATTCTACATTCGACTGTGCTTCCATTCAGTTAACTCAGACTTCCAACCGAAGAAAATGATGCTTGATGTTTCCATATTTTGACTATCCCAACACAATGTCCTTTAGTGTTCATTAGCGAGACCAGTTAGATTTTCTCGAGATCCATTCAACCATATTTTTGATGTATACATAACAATAACATCATTGATTTTTTATATTAAAAGCATATTCAACTATCATATTTAAATTGTGAAAATGGCGTTAAATAATTTCAAATGATTTAGTCCAATTTAATATCTAACTTGCAATATAGTTTTTGAAATGTAAATATCTCAAGGTTTGAAAAATTTGGATAGGAGAGTTCACATACATACTACCCAATTCTTAAGTACTTATCTATCTAAACACTAAAATTTTGCTTGTTTACCTTTTTAAAATCAAAATCTTTTACATCACATAAAAAAAATTACTATTTTAATATGTCACAAATAAAATACATATTTTTATACATAAATAACAAGGTAATATAAATGTCAATTGAAATTTAGATATTATATATATATATATATATATATATATATATATATATATATATATATATATATATATATATTAGAATTGAGCAATATGTAGGTGAAATTTTTATCAAAATTATTCATTTTTTTCTCCGAGTCATTTTAAATAGCAGTCAACTCGCAAGTCCGGTCCAATCTGAAGACGTTTCTCAGAATCAGCCCAATCAATTTCAGCCTCTTATTTATCCCTAATTTTGCCGGGCGAAGCTCAATATAATACCTCGGCCACAAACTCTCGCTTTGTCTAACAATGGCTTCTTCGGCGGCGGTCGCCGGAACGGCAGCACTAAACCTTTCCGCACCATCCAAAAACAGAAACAAAGAACTGCTTGCCTCCACCTCTTCCCGCTTCCTTTCTCCCATCCCCAGAAATCTCACCCCTCTCCAATCCCGTGTAATTTCTAAGATCCATCGCCCCATCTCTGCCCAATTCTCTACCGAACCCGCGCCGTCCACCACCCTACCTCCTCCATCCCACCGCTTCTCCTTGGAGGAACCCCGCAAAGGTGCCGACGTTCTCGTCGAATCATTAGAACTTGAGGGCGTCACCGACGTCTTTGCATACCCCGGTGGCGCATCCTTGGAGATCCACCAAGCCCTAACCCGTTCGCCATCCATCACCAACCACCTCCTCCGCCATGAACAGGGCGAGATCTTCGCCGCAGAAGGATACGCCCGCTCCACAGGCCGCCCCGGCGTCTGCATCGCCACTTCCGGTCCCGGCGCCACCAATCTCGTCAGCGGTCTCGCCGATGCGCTTCTCGATTCCGTCCCTCTCGTAGCCATCACTGGCCAGGTCCCTCGCCGCATGATCGGCACCGATGCGTTCCAGGAAACACCTATTGTCGAGGTAACCCGATCCATCACCAAGCACAATTACCTTGTCCTTGACGTCGAGGATATACCTCGTGTGATAAAGGAGGCGTTTTTCTTAGCGAGATCAGGCCGTCCCGGCCCTGTTCTCGTCGACATCCCTAAAGACATTCAGCAGCAGCTCGTTGTCCCTTGCCGGGATCCTCCGCTTCGTCTTCAAGGTTATCTATCTCGTCTCCCGAAGCCTCCTCAGCGAAATTTCATCGAACAGGTGTTGCGCGTGGTGTCTGGGTCACACCGTCCGGTCCTCTATGTTGGGGGAGGGTGTAATAATGCCGGCCCAGAGCTTCGACGTTTTGTCGAGCTCACGGGAATCCCTGTAGCCAGTACGCTGATGGGTCTCGGCGTCTACCCTACCGACGGTCCCCTCTCTCTGAAAATGCTTGGAATGCATGGCACCGTTTATGCCAACTACGCTGTGGATAAGTCTGACCTTCTTCTCGCATTTGGAGTGAGGTTTGATGACAGGGTTACTGGAAAGGTGGAGGCTTTTGCAAGCCGGGCGAAGATCGTGCACATTGACATTGATCCAGCAGAGATTGGAAAGAACAAGCAGCCCCATATATCCATCTGTGCTGATATTAAGCAGTCACTAGAAGCCATGAATTCCTTAATTCAGGAAACAGGTCTGGATAAAAAACTCAACTTTTCGTCATGGAGGGAGGAGCTGGATCAGCAGAAGAAAGCTCATCCCTTGAGCTATAAGGAATTCGCAGATACAATTCCTCCCCAGTACGCAATCCAGATGCTTGATGAGCTGACAAATGGCGAGGCTATCATAAGCACCGGTGTCGGTCAGCACCAAATGTGGGCTACGCAGTACTACACATACAAAAGACCACGCCAGTGGCTGTCCTCCGCTGGCTTAGGGGCCATGGGGTTTGGGCTTCCGGCGGCAGCGGGCGCTGCAGTCGGAAATCCAGGTGTTACTGTTGTGGACATAGATGGAGATGGAAGCTTTCTTATGAATCTGCAGGAGCTGGCGATGATTCGTATCGAGAACCTCCCTGTAAAGGTCATGATTTTGAATAACCAGCATCTAGGCATGGTTGTTCAGTGGGAGGATCGCTTCTACAAGGCAAATCGAGCGCATACATACCTGGGTGATCCTTCTAATGAGACAGAGATATATCCAGATCTTGTAGCTATTGCAAAGGGCTTCAATATTCCTGGTGCTCGTGTGGCTAAAAAGAGCCAAGTGAGGGAAGCCATAAGGGAGATGTTGGAGACTCCAGGTCCTTACTTACTGGATGTCATCGTCCCGCACCAGGAGCACGTCTTACCGATGATCCCAAGTGGAGGAGCATTTAAAGATATTATCACGGAGGGAGATGGTAGAACAATATATTAGCCTGTTAGTTTTCATTTTTGCGGAGCACTCTGATGCGCTTTGTTTAAATCTTTGAACGGCTAGACTGATGAATCAATCTATGTGGTTCTCCTTTTTATATCTTCCTTCTTCCTTGATCTTTAGTAGATGTAAGCTTTGTTAGTTTGCCCAGTTTGTGCTGTAATAGCTGTATCAGATGCTGGATTTTGTTGGTCTTGTTCTTTATCTGAAGTTTCTTGTGGTTGATTTCGGAGATTTTTGTCTATTTGGGATGCATGTTGAATGAAAAATTCGAATTTACCATACATTACAGCCGAGATGAGTCAATTGTGATGCATCGATTTAGCACATATTTGGGATATTTTTATTTTCTGTTTTTTTTTTTGTTTTTTAAACAATCACTTAAGCAAGAAATAACAAATTTCAAAGCCATTTGGATAAATAATTTCCATATTCAACTACATAATCATTTGAGCTCCTACTTCAGCAAATTTATAGTCACATTGAATATTTAAGTGAGATAAACAAAATGTCATTAAAGGATTGTTTGGTGTGCTGATAAAGAAATACAATGTTAAATAATGTATTGGATTTAAAATATTTTAAAGTTGTTTGGTTTACTGTAAAATATCTAAGAATTTTATGTTTTTTGTTTGGTTTGCATTTTTTTCTTTTTGTTGAGCGGACAACGACATGCGGCCAATGGTGGGAGTGGTTGTGGCCGATAGCAGTGGGCAGTGACGGGCAGACGGGCGACCACCGCTTGAGTTGTCGATGATGACTGGCGGGCAGCGGCTAAGTAGTCTATTTGAAATTTCTTCTAAATCTAACTAATTCCGACTACATTGAAATCTTACATTACATATATTTTTCTTTCAATCAAAATACTTGAATTTTTAAAACCTATGTGAAAAAATTGCAATGCACTTAATTTTTTACGGACCAAATAGCCCTAACATAATTGGTAGTCCAATCTGAGTTTGAATAGGCCCAAATCGAGAACTTCAAGTATAAGTAGAAACTTTGAAGAATTAATTTAAAGGCTAAATGATATTTGAATTTGATATGTTTATAGTTGAATTGAGTAGTTTGACGAGAGAAATCCAACTATACTAAGTTCATTCAATTCTGAGATTATTAGGATACTTATATGTTGAAAAAATGATTTTTAACTAATGGAATAAACATAAATCATCTGATGGAATGTTGTGAAATTTTGACTAAATTCATCAAAATATAATTCTCTAGACATTAAAAATAGAAGCACATTTTCAACATGAATGGGGAATAAAACTAAACATTAATTTCACTCTTAAAGAAAACTCAAAGGCAACAAGCACTTACATTTTTCATTGACCACTGCAAGTGACAGTTTTTGCCCGTTTATAATCTCTAGGTTGCTATTTTAGGATCATTGTAACTCAGTTAATATTGATGTTTATCTCTATTATAGCAACAAAAATATAAATATATGTTCATAACTCTATTATCACATCTTCTCTAGTTTTAGAGAATAGTAAACTTCTATAACATTAAATACATAGTGGATTATTCTTCTCAATGTTTTTTAAATTTTTTAGGGATTTTTGCATGAAAACTGTGGTGCCTTCTATGACCTATTCTTTTTATATTAGTGTGCAGGATCTTTGTGCAAAGCTAAATCATAAGAGATTCATTCTACTTCTACCAAATTTCTATAACACAATAATATTTGTTAGTATATTTTTTTACATATTTTTGGTTTTTATTTTTAAAAATAAATCAATTTATTTTTAAATATACTTGATTCATCATCTAGGACAAATCTCAAAACCATTTTTGAGTAATAAGTATTCTAGATTCAAATTCAAAATCATCGAGGGCCCCAACTTCGGGTCTGTTTGGGGAAGCTGCAACTTATTAAATAATCTGTTGATAAGCTGATTAAAAATAATCTATTGATAAACTAGGTGCGGTGGCTATTATAAATCTTTACTTTTTTAGAAAAGTCAGGCTGGTGTTAGAAAGCTGCCACCGCACCTATGTGTGAAAACGCTGCTTTCAAATACATAAGCTGCCAAAATGCAGTTTACCCAAACAGTTCAGATGCATTTTCAAAATGCTACCGCACCAAATAAGCTGCCCCAAATGGACCCTTCAACAAGGTTATAGTCAAACTGACTGTGTTGACAAAACTAACCCAATGATATCAAATGTTCATGTCAAGTATATATTGACATATTTATAATCAAACTAAGCAAATCGACGAGACAAATCCAACAAGCTTAAGATTGCTAAATTCTGAGGTCATTAAGACATTAAATCATCAAAAAACCCCTATGATCTAGAGAGAACAATATGGTTATCCGATTAGGTGGTTGGGAAAATTATTCGCTAAAAGATCAAAATTGCCCCTAATCTAAAGGTTATAAATAGACCTCATCGCTTCACTTGAAAGGGTGAGAAAAGAGAGGAATTTTAGAACTTATTATAGATAGAAGACCTAGCGATAACTTCTGACCTCCATAGTCGTCGAACACCGTCGACCACTGCCCGTCAGACACCTTTAACCATCACTCATCAGCCACCATCCACCAACACCACCAGTCTCTACTTGTCATTGCAAACCTCCTGGCATCGATGATCCCTGCTTGCAAACGTAGTATCCCAAATACAATTCTACTACATAACACTCGTTCAGAAGACCATGCGATAAATTTTGACCTTCGTGATCGTCGACCTTTGGCCGCCACCCCGTAATCACCAACCTCTAGCCACCAACGACCTCTGCTTACAAATTTGTATCATAAATACGATTGTAATTTTAACACCCATATTGAAGACACAGAAATAACTTCTAAGCTACGTAGTCGCCAACTACTATTAACCATGATTGAGATTCATTGCTCTCCATCGCTTACCACCACCCTTTGAAGGCCCCAGCTTGCAGCCAATATGCCAACTACATTCTCTGTGACTAACGAACATTATTGCATGCACTAACTATGGCATATCTGGCCAACTGCTACTGTCACAACTTTTAAAAATGACCTTTGTGGCCAACTTATGCTATTACAGTCACAAATTACAATCTCTATGACCAACTAACAATGTTGCAGTCACCAAATATTACTTATGTGATCAACTAACGATATTGTAGTCACCAACTATAGTCTATATAGTCAATTATTATTGTTATTACTTCCAACAATGGCCTATGTGGCCAATTGATGTTATTTCAGTTACTAACTACGATCTTTATGACTAACCGTCAATACTGCAGTCATCAATTATGACACATGTGGCCAACTGATGACATTACGGTCACTAATTATGACTATGTGATCAACTATGACCTTTGGGACCGACTGACGCTTGTAATCACCAAGTATGGTCTCTATGGCCAATTGACAATTTCCAGCTTCCAATCACAGTCTTTATGGTCAATTATTGCAAGTGCAACAACCAACTATGGTCTTTTTGGCTAATTACTACTGTTATAACTTTCAATTATGGCCTTTATGGTCAAAAACCACTGTTGCAGCCTTAAACTATGGTCTTTGTGGCCAAATACTATTATTATAGCTTCTAGCTACAGTTTTATTGGCTAATTGTCGTTATTGTAGTCACCATCTACAGAATTTATGACCAAGTACTTTTTGAGTAGCAACCAACTATGACCTTTATGACCAACTATTAATAAAATAGCTCATACGTATATTTGTTGTAGTCTAATTATGAGTATAATGTATAAACTATTATTGTACATCTGTGATTATCAGCTTTGTAATTCCATATTCTCTAATTCATGAGAATAGTGGCCCTATGTAGCTACCAACATCGAGTAGATTACTTTGACTGGGCTAGACCGTGCGATTTTAACCCTTTTTAGGGTTTTTCCACAAACAAAGTCTTAGTGTCTCCTACTACTTTTTTGTATCTGTGTGTGTGCTTTATTTTCAAACAATACTAAAATGTTAAATTATCACTCTACCGCCGTGAATCTTCAGACATATAATAATATTTAAATGTAAGCTAAATTTTTTGTATGTTTTTAAGGTCAACTTTATTTTATTATAACAAATTAAGTATATTTTATTTTAAATTAAAAAATTAATAAGATAAATTTAAAAACTATATTCAAACGACCTTTAATTTTTAAAGTTACAACGGATATGCCATTGTCAAGTTTTCGTACAAGCCAACTAAACTTCATGAGTATAACTTGAGGGAAGTTGATATATGAGATCAAACCTAAACATATGCAAGTTATTCTTTAATCTCTCTCTGCCTATGTATTGTTTATCATTTGTTAAAAAAAATTTTAAGGCATTTATTCCCAACTCGTTGGAATATTTTTTAGAGGAAATAATTTGCAGGTAAAGATTAAAAGTGCTGGCATTGAGTTTTCATGTCGATTAACAACTTTCCTTAATTCTAGACTCCTTCTTATTTACAGTAGAAAGAATAGATACTAATGGATGTTATCCTGTTAAAAGAAGCTCTTGAACTTTGATGATTAGTATCATTTCCCTTAGATTTGTTTCTGTGTTGCTTGTTGCTTTGCTTTGCTTTCATTCTCAAGGTAAATTGAAACATGTTTTGTATGTTAAGAGAAGTAGAAACAATTTTTTGAAATCTCAGAATTAATTTATCTCATTTTGATCATACCTAACCAAGCCCTAGGTGTTGACCTAACCCTAAATGTTTCGTCTAACCCATATTAGACCCAACCTAAACCTTAAACCTAAGTTCAAACTAATTTGAACGTAACTCTAATGGTTGGTTCTAACCCATATTAGACCCAACCTAAACCCTAAATTTTGGTTCAACCTAATTTGAACCTAACCCTAAATGTTGGGTTTAACTCATATTAGACCTGACTGAAACACTAAACCTAGGTTCAACTTAACTTGAACCTAACCCTAAATGTTGGTCCTAACCTATATTAGACTTAGCCTAAACCCTAAACCTAGGTTCGACCTAACTTGAACCTAACCCTAAATGTTGAGTTTAACCCATATTAGATCAAACCTAAACTATACACCTAGGTTCAACCTAAAATGTTGGGTCTAACCCATATTAGACCCAACCTAAATATAAAACCTTGGTTCAACCTAACTTGAACCTAACCCTAAATGTTGGGTCTAACCCATATTAAACCCAACTTAACCCTAAATCCTTAGGCTTAACTCAAATTGAACCTAACCCTAAATCCTTAAGGTTAACTCAAATTGTACCTACCTAATTCTATAGGATCAACTCAAATTGGACCTAACCTCTAAATTCTTAGTTTTAAATTAAATTAAAACTAAACCTTAAGCATAACCTACTTGGACTTACTCAACCCTTTTAAGTTCAAGCTACGTTGAGTCTAAACCTTAAGTCTAATCCAACTTGGACTTTGTTCAATCAAATCACTGAGTCAACCCAACCTAACTCGGGTTAGCCCAAATCAATTGAAATGCAGGTTCAACCCGATCTAACTTGAGTTAACCCAAATCAGTTGAACCACAATGTTTACACGACCTAACTTGGGTTACCCAAATCAACTGAAACACCAGGTCAACCCGACCTGACACGGGTTCACCCAAATCAATTGAAGCACTGGGTCAACCCAATGTAACTTGGGTTAACTGAAATCAATTGAAACACCGGGTTAACTTGACCTAACTTGGGTTAACCCAAATCAATGGAACCATCGGGTCAACTCGACCTAACTTGAGTTAACCCAAATCAATCGAACCACCGGGTCAACCCGACCTAACCCAGAGTAATCCAATCCAGCCCAATTTCTAGGTTAACTTGACCCAAATCTAGTTAACTCAAATCAACCCAATTAGAGAATCAACCTCGAACTTTGGAGTAAGTTTAATTATGGATCTATTCAAGATTAATCCAACTTAAACTTGAGTAGTAATTCAAGTTTAAATTATTTTGGACTTTAAATAAGTCTGATATAACTTAAACTTGACTTAATCTAGAAGGATTAATATGAATCAACTTTGCCTAACCTATGTTTATTATAAGTTAATGTGAATTTATGAATGATGAACTCAGTATTTTTATTGATTTAGTCTAAGATCATGTAGGTTTAGTTTGACTCCAGTGAAACTAAGCTAACGAAGATTAATCCTATTAAACTTAGGACAAGGATTAAGGGTAATCTAAGGGATAAAAAGCCTAATTTTAGTTAACTTGGATTAATTAAAGGTTCACTTTAGATCAGTTCAACCAAACGTGAACTAATCCAAACTCAACTTTAACCTAGGTGACTAGAGGTTAAGTAGGGTTTGATTTCTCATATAAGAACAAAGCACACTTAGCCTCAATCAGGGATAATTTGGGTCAAAGGTGTCAAACTAACTTTAAAAAAAATGACATGAAATTCACCCTAAGAACTAGTAAAACTTTAACAAAAAAAAAAAAAAAACCAACTTGGTTTGAGAAGGTCTTTTGGAGGAGGCAACCCATGACTGCTAACAAAATACCCTCACTCGTGACTAATTATACCACAAACCCCAAAGACTCGAGACGACAGAACCATGGGATCTTGATCGAGTCACCCGAAACAAAAATAAACAAAAATGACAAAAATAAAATTAAATAATCAGGTAATAAGACTTAAGCAAACTAAAATTTTCAGCCGCTAAAATCTAGAAAAGCCATTAAAACTTAACTTAAACCTTACTGAACAAATATCACCGAACGTAACTTAAAACCAACCTATGTTGGTTTACAAAGATTACTTGGATGACATAATCCAAGGTTACTGTTAAGAATCTTCTAGTCAGAGTAGGTTTAACCACCTCTCAGACAAAGTAGACCAGGGTACCCGATGATGTAGACCAGATATTTATTATGTTGGTTTTGTTGTTCTGAAAAATAAGATCTTTAGATTTAATTTAGTGTGTGTGTGTGTGTGTGTGTGTGTGTGTGTGTGTGT
>NEWO01000710.1:178418-192578 GCA_003013225.1 Phalaenopsis aphrodite
TATATATATATATATATATATATATATATATATATATAAGTTAAATTTTGGAAAAGTAGTATGTTAATTTTGAAAATTAATGTTTCAATTTTGAAAATATGAGACTTTTCATCTTACTTTTGGTTGAGGTCTAGTTTTTTTCTTTAACAGCCTAAGGTCTAGTAATAGGTCTTTCCTATTAACTATTCCTAGAAAACTAGAAAAGGAACCCTTACCATTAGAAATTCTAAACTCATCTTTACTCAACTTGAAGCTCTACATATTGGTCCTAACCTTTAGCACTTAGTAGGTGGGGTCAATATGGGGAAGCTCAATGTGAGTTCCCAAAGGACTGCTTTCCCTTAGGGTTGACTCTGGGTGTTGGTCTAGAGCTAAGGCACTCACTACAATCACCTCACCCACAATCACTCAATACCCTAAACCCAAAATTCCTTGACTTGGATCCCTTGATCCTTTGGGAGACTCATGTAAATGGTCGCCTAAATCCACTGGCTCTAGGTTAAGGTTTAGCTAAGGCCAGTACATAGAGGACCCAAATGGGGTTCCCATTGGTCCACAGTTCATTTATGATGTTTAGCACCCCAAGTCTACCAAAAAATACTCAACTTGGTCTTTTTCCACTAAAATTCCCCAAATTACCTAAGTATCCTTGAAACCCTAAATTTGGCCAAAATTCCCAAATTTACCCAAAATATCCAAATTTGTTCAAAAATCATTTCAAACCTTTATAAATCATCTCAATTACTCAAAATCACCAAAAAAAATTGCAAAATTACCAAAATGCCCATCCTTAGCCCAAAATTTCAAAAATTCTAAAAAATCCCAAAAATTCTTCAAAGCCTTCAAAATTTTCATAATTTCATTTTTCTAAACTACCACATGACCCAATTTGACCAATTTGACCAATTTGACCAAAACCCCCAAATTGCCTTTAAAGGACCTATTTTCCCCAAATTTACCTCAAATGTCCATCAATTTGGGCCCAATTTTCCTCAATTTCAATTCTAAACTCAAGTTCACCTTCCATATGACCAATATAGACCAAACACAAGCTCAATTGACCCATGCTTTGAGCCCAATTTTGATCTAAATCAAAGCCCCAATTTTGATCTAAATCAAAGCCCCAATTTTGCCATATGACTTAATCCCACCAAATTGAACCTATGGCCTACTCAATTTGCCACAATTTATGTTGAAAACTCTTCATAACACTCCTACACATCAAACTTGACCTTTAATTTACCTTGGTGAAGCCTCAATTTCATTTAATTTTGACCCAAGTATAAAAGCCCCAATTTTGCCATAAATTGGCCATGCCTCAAAATTCCATCTAATTGATTGCCTTAACCCCAAAATTGGCACCCAATCTATGTTTAAAACTCTTCATCACATTCCTATTGACCATTTACAATAATCAATTTGGACTTAGCCTAAGCCTAGCCTAATCTAGACCAAAGTCTAACCCAACATGACCAATTTGATCAAAATTCCAAAAATCCTTCAAATTGAACCCCCAATTGAACTCAAAATCATTTCAATCCTTCACCAAAAATCTTCATTACAATCATCTACACAATTTTGGTCAATTAATTGGGCTCAAAATCATGGATAGCCTAATCCAAACCCAACCTTTAGCCATTTTTACCCACATGGACCCCTTTACCAAAAATTGACCTAATCAAACCAAATTAGCCAACCAAAAAACACCACAACCACTAAGCTTTCCCTTTGGACCAGGCTAAACATAACTAAACCCACCAAACCAAGCTATAGACCAGTAGATCCATAAATTAAGGGATTCATGCCATTTTTGGCTCTTAAGCCAAATATCCTCACCATTATGACTAATTCTTAGGGGTAAGTGATAGTTGAGCCTCCCCCTGGCTCACTTGACCCCTTGGCTAGCTCCCCTATCCTTATCAGCTAGCCTAGTCGCCGGAAAATGGCCAAATTGAGAGTCGCCCCCATGAATCAAACCCAATTCAAATTTAGAGGACACCTCATCTCATTTTAAATTTAGAGCCTCTCTTCCCTCCACCTAAGCAAACTTTTTCACCCCCCAATTGTCCATGGCAGCCACCCCAAGCCAATTTTATAAAACCTCACCTCCATGGCCATAAGAGGAGGTGCTAAAATTTTCTCAAAGATACCCCTCCAAATTGCTCCTAGAGCCCTTTTGAGACTTCCTCAGTGCAACCCAACCACTACATTGCCTTAAATCCCCTTGCCGAAGTTCAAATTTTTAGCTCAAAACCTTGTCGGAGATAGGACAGAGCTCTCCACACCTCTACACTCCACCAAAATTAAATTAAACTCACCCACACCTTCACTATAGTGAAAGAAGACAAAGCCCCATCAAATCCCCCTCCCACAGAGCCTCCACACTAGACTTTGATCAACACCCAAATTTTTCCTTGATCAAATTTGGGTCTAGACCTTTCACCATGACCAGAGGCCCAATCCCTAACCTCCTTGGACCTCCACGAATGTGCTGAGCTTCTCTTCTCAGAGCAAATGTATTGAGCTTCACCTCTTCCCGAGCATATCTTCACTCTCCATTTAATTAGAGTTGATTCCACGTCATCTTAATCATATGAATATGTTCTACATGTTTAGACAAGCTTTTAGAAACAAACCACACTTAATTTGGCTACAAAACGAGCAAGATCTTAAGCTTTGAAAGTGGACGGTTCTTAGGCTATATCATTAAGGATGATGGCCACACATCATTGGATCGCGCATGTATTGCACGGACGACTCTGATCACGCCGAATGGAGAGACAAAATGAAAAGGAAGGATGTGTGGAAGCTGGCGTGGTCAACAGTGTCAAACGGGAGTGCACCGCGTGTAAAGCTCGGAGCGGGCGAGGATTGGTTGGCGCCACGTCACTTAAATAGAAAAATAGGGGTTTTCTGATTTAAATAAATAACCCTAACTTCAAAAATTCATATCTTAGTGTAGAAAAAGTAACAAAAATAAAAGAAAAATACCGTAGTGCTTAGTGAACAAAGGAGAACAGTGTGGAAATGGTTTGAAGTTCATTTGATGCATATTTTATTTTTAATTAATTAAATACTATTTTGAGTCTTTTGATTCTCCATGCATGTAGACATTTCACCATGACTTGAAATTTTGGCATGTTGTTGCCTCTATCTTAGAGACCATTCTTTGATTTTTTTCAAAGTCAGAGAAGATATCTAGATAGAGATCCATATTTTTCAAGTTTATGTTTAGTAGTTGCATAAATTAATCATAATAATTTGCATGTTACTTAGAAAATTTCAAGAAATTTTGAAAGGTTTTCCATGACGAGAGGACCCTTTGGAAAATGTGTCATGAGCCAAGTCATTAAAAAAGCAGTTAATTTTCACAATCCCTAAAAAAAAGAAAATCAATTTTGGGAAACATATACATATAAAAGACTTGATTTTAACTATCCACTGTAATTTGAAGTTCAGAGAGCTCCTCATAAAAATTTCAAAATATTTAGAGCTCATTTGATACCTCAAATTGATTTTCTATGTTAAGTGTCATTTTTAACACTAAAATGATTTTTAATAATTAAAATATAACTCAAAAAATTATAAAAATTGGTTTTTGGAGTTCTCTGTGATGAGAGGAATTTTCTAAAAATAAAATGGTAATTAAAATAAAAACTTTATTTTTAGCTTATTTTTAATATTTCAATAATTAAAAAATGTTAAAAATCAATAAAATAACAAAATTCATAGAAATATTCTAAATTTTTCCTAAGCACTTAGGATAATTGAAATATTTTTCCTGATTTTTTAAGTGAAGATATTGAATTTTGAAGCTTAAAATAGTTTTTAAAGGTTAAAAATGGATTTTCACTAAAATAATTCTAACAATTCAAAGAAAAACAAAAAAAAAATGTTAAATTTATTTCTCTGGTTTCCTTGACCTCATAAATATTTAATAAAAATATAAAACTTGATTTTCCATAATTAAAATATTTTATAGTTAATAAATGCTCCACAATTTGAAATAATTTTAATAATTAAAAAAAAAACTAAAAAGATCATGACATTTGGTCCTACTGATTCTCTGGTATAAGTCTACCTCCAACAAAAATTTCAAGGGATTAGGCTTTACCTTGGTGAAGTTAGGGAATTCTCTTTAAAAAAACTCATATCTCTTGCATTAAAAAACATATATAAATTAAATTAAATTTTGAAAAATCACATTTTCTCCTCTAATGTCTTAATTGACCCATGAGTGAGGTGAGATAAAAATTCCAAAGTCATTCGAATTAAATTTGATGAATTAGGAAGCATTAGAGGCTTAAGGGCAAAAGTGTAATTTTCGAAGTTTAGCCTTAATTAACATTTAGGCTTAATTCAAGAAAGGGAAATGGGTAACCTTTGATCCCAATTAATATATTTTAATGATTGAAACACAAGAGATTAATTGGTAGAAACCAATCTCACTTCTTTCAATTAAAGGATAAATTTGTAATTTCCTTAAATTATTAAAATTTGGAAGTCTAGTCATATAAATGATCTTATACTTAGGGGTATGATTTTGGGTGTTGATAACTCACTAATTTATCACCCCTATTTGATGTTCAAATGACTTTAAAAAAATGAATCATTATCACTTAAAATTCAATCTCTTTCAAAATATAACTAAGACATCTATCGAAAGTTTAAAGGGCATAGTAGTGACCTAGGCTAAATCAAATTTGGTTAAATGAGGATTAGAAAAGTGAACATAATTTAAAAGTGAACATCTTTAAAACACTACAAGCCCAAATTAAAAAGTTAGTCAAGTGTCTTGACATCATTAACTTGCCCCTTTAAAGGGTCTTCACCTACATAATTCTCGAATTAAATTTAAAGTGATAATTACCCTACTCGTAGGGATAATTGAAACATGAATGTTCACTGGGCATTAAAGGTATTTACAGGACGGGTTATTAAGCAACATATAAAGTTTAAAAGAGCTCAAGACTTTTCACCACACAGTGAGAGGGAAGCATGGACCTGCTTCTTTCTCCATATTTGTTGGATACCTCAGAGGTCTACTAAACTTAATATGTTTTGCTTAACGAAAATCATCCTTAATCAAATTAATAGGGACCCACCAAGATATGACCTAGAGTTGGGTAGATCACTAAAACCTTACTTTTCTGCTTTATATAAAGTGCTCTCACATGCATTTTGACTTTCAGGTGGTAGAACGAGAAGACTCGCCAGGTACAGTTTTTATAGTTTACAGCGTTGTCTTTCTTGTAATTTCATATTGTAATTTTTATACTTACAAAACTTGCATGTTAAATAACAATCTCACTCTGCATGAAAATCAAAGTTGTTAGGGTAGCCACAAAACCAAAACCAAAACCAAAACTAAAATCAACCAAGATAAAATTAACCGCCACAATATTCAAAATATAAAACAACTCAAAATTTAATCACAAACATCACAAAAACCACAACTACAACTAAATTAAGATGTCTCTATCGGATGATCGGGAATCCCTCGGAGGAGGTAACCTACAGTTGCTAACGAGGCTTCCCACGATCTAAATGAAAGTATGGAACTCATTAAGTTGAGTTTAGTAAATTCATTTGGACTAAGTGAATCTAATAAAAAAATACTTGTACCGGAATGAGGGAACCATAGGATCCTAACTGGTGTCGCTCTAATCAACTTTAACATACCCACATAAATTTTTTTAAAAGAACTACAACCATAGGGCCACCTGATTTGACATCATAACTTCACACCCTAGAAAACTTAAACTCGTCACGACAAGGAGCTCGAAGCTAGCATAGTGTGCAGCATGGCCATCTTCAACAGCAAAACCTGTCTTCCCCAACTAAACCATTCCTTCCTTAGAATTAAACAACCAAAGACATAAGATTTTAAGGTTGTCTTCTAATGCAACCTAAATCCTCACTTTATCTTTAAGCCTTTGTACAGCCCTGTTGTACAATATAAACCCTAACTCGCCTTAGGATTCTGAGGTTGTCGTCCGTCACGACCTAAATCCTCACATCTTCCAGGCTATTTGTGTGATTGTTTCACACGAATGTATGTCGTAATTAAATAAAATTTGTAGGATGAAACACCTAAATATTTCTCCTCAAAACTGAATCCAAACAATAAGATAGATCGGGAAGTCACCGAGGTTCTTCTCCGAATTCATGAAATCCCCTAGTTCTTCCTCCTTTGGATTCCAAAAACAAAGTGCTCCAAATTTGAGCCAATCTCATTTCACACCTCTTTGTCTGATATCATTGAAAAGTGTTATCCTTTGACCTCCTTGAAGATAATATTTCCTGATTTTAATCGAGAGTTTTGTTAGATGACTTCGGTCATTTAAGATGTAATTAACTATAAGGGTTTTCCCTTATAGGAAGCTTGTCTGAACCCAGCTTAATATAAACCCTATTTAATTCTTCATATTAAATAGAAAAAGTTGTCGGCAAATAAAACTGTTTCGCAGACCAAATTGATCGAGCCTTATCCTCAAGTTTTGTGTTTATCCTTCTGGATATTTACAGAGTTTAAGGTATAGTGCTCTTTCATTTAAACTATAAAAAGTATGGGGTCAGTTTGATTTCATATTTTTCTAAACTTAAATCTATATGTAAATTAAAATGTCCTTCCGAAGTGGGCTATGAGATTTCAATTCCGGTGATCAACAGCTTCTTACGGGCAACTCCTTAACCAAAATAGTGCTGACAGTTTCTGGCGACTCTACTGGGGACAGCTTCTCTCTCCATTTAAATCAGGAAATACTATCTTCACACATCAGTAATGTGTCTATGTCCCCTAGTACCAAATTACCACACCTCCGTTGACATACTTTACCCATTTCTGTCTTGAGAAAGTACTGCTAACTCTTTGGACTTCAGGATCGTCTGTTCGACCACCTTTGAATAGAGGGGTTCAGGAGGCCATTAAGGACTTTTTAGTCTTCATGTGGGGTTGGACCCCCAATAGGTGTGTTGGTGGACTAGTTCCACCTGGGCATTGTGTGTAAAAATGGGTCCCGCATTGGGTCCTAAACACTTCACATCTCCCTTTCGAGTTTGATTTGCTATTTTGCAAATTAAATCAAATTGTGTTGTGTCGCGCATGATTCAAAATTAATTAAAACTTTCTACTTTTAAATTACCTTTTTATTAAAAATTTTAAAATCCCCACAAACTAAAATTTACCCGGTATACAGATCAACCTCTGTTAATTTTCAGTGCTTGCACTATAATTACAAAGTTTTGACTATATAGCTAACCCCAAAGCTTTCTGCTTCAAAGATGCTGCAATGGCCTACCCAACATTGACTTTTTCTTGCAACTTATCGATGAGCCATGAAGCCCGATATGTCGCTCCTACCATTAAGTTCGGAGCCGGATTTGAAAACCTCGAGGTTATCCTCGGGAAGGCCCCATTCGTCATAATGAAGTCACGCTCCAGAAGTTCAGGAGCCATCTGCTGAGTTCAACCTAAACTATCTTCAAGGCTTCCCTTCTTATAAGAAGGCCAAGACTACTGTTGCCACTATGACAACTACCAAGTCTGCTGTCCCCGCTGCTGCTAAGGGGATAGAAGTAATGATCATTAAAGATCCGACTGAGAGATTGACTGTCTAGCCATCAGTATTTCAAATTGGATCAACTTTAAGAACTGCACCACTAACCCGAACTCAAAGGAGGAACCACAACAGGAGAGTTCAGAGGGCCATTAAAGCCCAGGCTCCTGAGGAGATACCCATTAAGGAAGATCCTCACCAAGATGAATCAAGATTACTGGAAACATATCCACTTCTGCGAGGAAGTTGATTCCATCCTTTAATGGATACCAATGGATACGAGAGTATCCGAAAAATTTCCGCCGCATTACCGACACTTCATGGTCAGGGTATGAAGAAAAAGAAACCTACTCCTGTCACCCAAGTCAGTTCAGTTTTTCAGAGACTAGCTGTCAAAGAGTGCTGCTCAGTTAATGAACTACTTAAACGAGTGAGACATGCAATTTCCCCTCGTATAAAGAAAGAAATTTTAAAGGACATCAAAACCTCCAGACAATCTCAGAAGTCAACTAAAAATCTGCCTACTTGTATTCCCATCTGGTTCCGCTTAGGAAGCAAAGTCGACACTGCTATTATTGTCACAGATTCTACAGCTACCAGGACTACAGGTCGTCGACCGGTTAAGTCAAGATTGGGTTCGAGAATCCTACCGATCGCCCACTTCAAAAACACTCCTAAAGTTTTGAAGGAAAAGATGAAGAGATTACCCAGTGTTGTAGTCGGTCTGCACCATGGGGAGCATACTTCTCTTCGACATACCGATGTTTCTACTATGACACTATGTCATGAGACATCATCATCATCAAAGAAAAATGTGTGGATACCCAAGGTCCCTGTATCGATATAGTCCAGCAAGCTCGCAGGGCAAGAGCATGGAATGAAGCCAGGGTTTGAAGTATATGACATTGTCGCAACAATTGCTAGCATGATGGAAGAGCAAGAGGAGGAGGTCCAGTAGAGTGACTTAGTAACCAGTCCAAACACCATGAAACCACCTAAATCAAGCCATGGACCAAAGGTCCCCCAAATTATGGGATATTATTTCCAAAAATGCACATGCTTAAGATATCTTTGCCAAATCAAAGCACATTTGCATTAAATTATTATGATGGATTCCTCTGGGTTCCCTGAGCTCCTAGCCACCTCCCCCTGGCCGGCCGACCAGCCTAGTGGCCGGAAAAGCTCAAAATCGAGAGCCAACCCTATGGCACCTCACCCAAATCAAACCTAGAGGCCAGCTCATCCAAATCAAATTGAAGAGCTCCTCTGCCCTCCACCTAAGCACCACAATGCACCCAAACTTGTGCCCTGAGAGCCACCCCATGGCCATTTTTATAAAAACTCACCTCCACGGCCATGCGAGGTATGCTGAAATTTTCTTAGAAAGGCCTCTCCCAACTTCACACAGAGCTTCCCTAAGATCCCTTCAGTGCATTTCAACCATTTTCCCTCACCAATTCCCATTATTGGAGATCAATTTTGAGCTTGAAACCTTGCCGGAAACCAGGACAGAACCCAACACACCTCCACAGTCCACCAAACTCAAATTAACTTCACCCACACTTTCACAATAGTGAAAGGAGCCAAAAACCCATAAAATCCCCCTCCCACAGAGCCTCTACCATAGCTCTAGACCAACACCCAAATCCGACCGTGATCAAATTCCTACTTAGGCCTTACACCAAGACCAGGGACTCAATCCCTAGCCTCCTTGGACCCCAACAAACTTGTCGAACCCCTCTGATCGAAGCTTCACTTCTCAGAGCAAAGGTATAAAACCTCACCTCATCCCGAGCCTATGTCGAAATTTTTGAATTTACCCGAGAACACGGAGTTTTCATCGATGATGATGATGAATATTTTGAATATAATGATTACCTAGAAGAGGATTTCATGGATGTCCATGTTATCAAAACTAGAGCCGCTACATCTGCGTGTGAGGCTCAACCTCTCGTTGAAGAGAACATCATAGATGAGCTGTGTAGGGCTATCTTCCTAAGGGATGAGCAAGTTAGCCAACTGTAGAAAATAATAGAAGAAATGGCCGTAGCCATGACTGCTATGGCCACAATTCAAGGACAATCTCAACCCCCACAATTATCCTCTCCAGAGGTCAACCAACCAGAAATCATACATATTACAGATGAAAGAAGAGAGTTGCTTCAGCAAACAGAGATGAGCAACCAAAGAAGGATTCTACATCAAGAGCCATGCCAGAAAAGGAACTTAAGCAAATGGTTGAGCAAGTTTGGGAGGCCTTAACCCAATCTAAGGGTGGTGCATTGATTTTGAAGGGTGGACCTTACCCGGAAGAATTTGATGTTTTACCCTTCCCCAAGGGTTTCGTGGCCCCAAACTCTAAGATATTTGATGAGACTGGAAATCCCAGAAAACATATAGCACACTTCCGAGCCAGTTGTGAAAACACAAGAAGTAATGAAGCTTTACTCTTCCAACAGTTTGTCAGCAGCCTGTCAGGGATTGCTTTCGATTGGTATGTTGATTTGTCCAACGGATCAGTTAAGACATTTGTCGAGCTGGAACAATTATTTGTGAAAAGATTTACCAGACAGCAACACCATGTTTCTATAGGAGAGCTCATGATGGAAAAACAAAAGCCCAACGAGACTTTGGTGGATTACATTTTGAGGTTTAAAAACCTTAACATGAAATGTGAACCCCAGCTACAGGAACATCACATAATTGAGATCTTACTGAAAAGCATTCACGGACCAGTAGCTTTCATGCTCAAGGGACTCACCATCAAATCCTTCGAGAAACTACTCAGTAGAGCCAACAAACCATCATAGTGAAGTGATCAAGGATAGAGTTATCCTGAACTACAATATTCAGCAAGTGATGGATATAAATGTAGGCTCTATCATTTATATGAACACTTGATCTATTGCTCTGAGAGAGACCACTGGTAGATTGACACACCCTGCTCTTATTTATATACTTTGTGAGCATGCAAGAGTTGATTTCAAACCTGATGAGGAGAGGATTAAGCCTCAGAGACCGATTGGGCCTGAAAACATTAAGACTTATGAGTCCCATGTTGATTAAAGATCTGGAAGTAAGGTCAGGGATATTCCTTCTACTTCTAGGACCCCTACTTTTAGTGAGTCTACTTCAAGTGACCCCAGTAACAGGGAGTTATTGGACCATATGATGATTCAACAGGGAGATATTTCGAGGATGGATCATAAGATGCAGAACATGGTGGTCAGAAATGCTCCTACAGATGATCTGATTCACCAGAAATTGAATATGATGCTGCTTATGATGTTGCTTTAGTGAAATATCTGAGTGTTCATACAGTTCAGTTCCCTATTCACCCTGTTTATACTCCATATCGGCAGCAGAAGTTAGATGTTAATGATGAAGAAGATGATGACTGGTGATCTTTTTGTTTGTTTGTTTGTTTGGGTTGTACTTTGTGATTGTATTATTTTTTTTGCTATATTGTTGAGACTCTGTTGTTATGTTGTAATATGAAACTGTAATGTGTAAATCTATTTTCATTTTTAGAATTTAGTTTAGTTTCGTTGTTAGTTTCAGCACTTAGTTATATGTATTGTAATTAACTCTTTCTCAACAAATTTTATATATATTATGTGCAATTTAATGTTTAAGCCTTATAGTTTTTCATATTAGCACCTACAGTATTTCAGAATTTATTTGTAAAAATCAGAATTTCAACTGGTATGATATTTCCTTATGTATTTAATGCTTTCTTTCACCCTTTTATTTTTAAAGTTCTTCATGTAAATCTTTTAAAAAAAATTTAAGTTTGGGGGGAAAAAATTATTTTAAAAAAAGAAAAAAGAGAACTTAATTTTATTTGTCCTCGCCTAACTATATTTTCAAAAATTTTAAATTTAACATGACCTTTGGTATTAGGGGTTAACTTTAGATAACTATATTTATGTTTCTAAATATATAGTAAATTTAAGTAAAAAAAAATTCATTAATAAAAGTTAATTCTATAGACTAAGATATTTGGTGAAAGAGAATAAAATTATGTTTTTTTTTATTTTAAGTAAAGGAATTTGTATTTTTGAACTATTAAAAATCTTAAAAGATTCATGTAAAAAGAAAAGAATTAAACTTTATGTAATTTTTAAGTTAATATAAATTTGTTAAGTGAAGAAATATAAAAAGTTTTTAACTTTAAGAAGAGGATAGTGAAGTTTAAAATCATTAAAGGCTATCCAGATATAGTAATCCTCACATACATAAAAAAAAGAGAAGAAGAAAGAAAAGAAAAAGAGGATTAAAAATGATCGTGAAAAGTAAAAAAAAAGAAAAAAAAGAAAAAAGATGTGGGGAAAAACTTGAGAAAAAAATTGGCTTCACTTGAATCAATGTAAGGAAACAGACTTGGACACATTTTCTAAACTTTTTATTTGAGTATTAGCTTAATGATTAATAAAGTTTTATGAAGTTCTTTTTCATATGAATTTTCTAAGTGACTTTAATATGACAAATTGCAATTTTTCTTGAAAGAAATAGAGGATCAGAAATCTTAGACTTAATTACTGAATATCCTAGCACCTTTAGAATTAACTGGAGTTGTTTTGAATTTTTCTTAAGTTATACTATTATGTTTAGAGAACTTATGGAAGTCTAGAAGTTAAATTCTTTAACATAAGTCATATTTTTATATAATAGAGGAGTTACTTGAGGACAAGTAACATGTAAGTTTGAGGGATTTTGATACACCGAAAATATATGCATTTTTATACCCATATTTTATACTTATTTTTGGTGATATTGCACCTTCATGGAAGGTATTTTGATGTTTTCCTGCAGGTTGTTGATTTTTAGGACTTAAAGCAAAAATGAAGCAAAAAGGATAGAATTTGGAGTCAAAATGACGATTTTGAAGAAGTACTCAGCGCCGACCGCGCCAAGGGCAGCGCCAATGGCACAGAACAACAAAACAACTGAAATTTTTACTCAGCGCCGACAATGCCAGGCTAGCGCCGACGACGCCAAAGGCGGTTCAGCCCTGTTTCTAGAAGGTTCGATGTATTTAGATGATTTTTGAAGAGTTTTTGGAGGCACCTCTTGGAGAACCGACCTTGAGCTTTATTTGGGGTCAAAATTCATCAGGAAATGGACTTCTTTTTCGCTCTAAGACGTTCCAACATGCTCCATTTTTGTCATTCTTCATAATCCATTTTCATTCAACCACCATATTGGAGTCCATTAAGGATTTTTCTTATATAGTTTAGAGTTTGTGTGGGGAGATTTAGTGTGAAACTTTTTGTAAGAGTGTTGGAGAAGGAGAAAAGTGAGTGATAAATTCTTTCTGCATTTCTAGGGAAAGGCTACAAGGGATTTGCTTTGAGAAAAAGTTTCAGATAAGTTTTGTTTATTTATTAGTGTTGTATAATCTTTCTTTTATATATGAAATTTATGTTTTGTTGTGTCTTTCTCGTGAAGTCTGAGTAGTTCCCTCTATCTTTCTCCCTACTCTGAGATATGGTGAGATGAAGAGATAATATGATGTGCCAATATTAAAATATAAAATAAATTATGATGATTTTTCAACTCTGAACTTAATTTACATTTCGATCTGGCGAATTGAATTGTTAAAATATGCTGTGAAACATATAATCTGGGAAATGGAGTATGAGCTCTACAACAAAGTAAGGATCACATTTGATTTAATGAAAGAGAAATTCGTTCATGGATTTAAGTGCAAATAAATAGGGAAATATTTTTTGTTGGGTGTAGAATTGGAGAATCTTTAGTGTGACAGACTAAAATCCTCAATTTGGTCTTAGTGTTTAAAAACTAAAGCGAGAGTTAGCCTTCAGATGAAGGGAAGTGTGAGTTCTGGAGTGGGAGTCGGCATCCTCCTAGCCTAGCCGCAGATTTAGAGACTAAACCTAGGATTAGCCAATGATTTTCTATGCACTGTATCAGCGTAGAGAATTATAATTGCTCCTATTTGACACAATACATATTATAAACATTTATCTCATCTCATTTCACCAGAACCTCATTACAGTGGGAAGGAAACTTTTTCACATAAGAAATATTCATTACATAAACATAGTTAGTAGATTAGTATTTACTTTTTAAACTTTGCATTTCTATTTTGTGATAGTCAAGTACTTTAGTTTTGATAACATCTCAACATTCAAAATTAGTGACAGTGATTTTGTTTGATTCTCTCTAAATTTTCTAGGAAAACTTATCACTGCCAATTTACACATTCCCTGTGGGATCGATATTCGGGGCTTAAATAGAAAGTCCTTTATTATTTGATAACGATACGTATACTTGCGTAGAATCACATTATTAATTGCCTATAATTATATATATTTTACACAACTTAATTTTTATATAAGGATCATGTTTTTGGCGTTGTAGTGGTGTCAACTTCATAAATCTTTACATATAAAAATATCGGGATCACATGTATATTTGCTTGAGAGTAAGTCTCATATTTAAACTATTGACTGTACTTTAGAATAATGACTCATGATGGGAAGCCTAGTAATTTGACTAGATTGGATGAATCCTTCATTACAATTACAAATATTCATTAAAGGACGCGCAGGGGGATGTGTGTGTGTGGGGGGGG
>NEWO01000710.1:192598-222121 GCA_003013225.1 Phalaenopsis aphrodite
AGTTAGAATTGATTTTCTAATAACCGAATCTTTCACTTTAAAAAAATTATATATGAACTGTAAGTAGTTTTAGAATAATTAAAAATATTTAATTAAAAGTATAAGTACTTGACTTGAGATACTTTTACCAATTAAACTTTATCTCAGATAATTTAATTGATCATAACTTTTTAATGGATTTTAATATTCTAGAATTTGTGTTAAGGATTCTTTAAGAACTAGAGAGAGATTAAATATTTTAAATCCTCAAAAGAAATATGCTCAACAAGATATATTAATTCACAGTGGAATTAAAAATAATTATGGGCTTAAGAATAAAATAGAAAAAGAAAAAAATCTTGCAAGGTAATAAATTAAAAAGAAAATTAAAAGAAAATGAAGTGGCTAGTAATTCTTAAGAAAAAGCTTGAGGTTGAGCAAGAAAAATCAAAAGTGGAGTCTAATTTCTTTTCTAATTAATAAGACTTAAAATATTTTTAATGTGATTTTTATTATATCCAGGAATAATTAAGAAAATTAAAGCTGACTTCAATATATATTTGAGAAATGAAAATATTCAATCGCACATGACTAAGAGTTTTTGAGATATGCTTTGACTTATAAAATATGGGAATTAAAAAAAAAGTTAGGCTCTTAGAGATTAATAATAATCCAACTTTAAAATGATATTAGCATTTTTTTCTCATTGCACTTATATAATCTGATTAGAAAATAAAAAAGGCCCACATGAGAGCTATGAGTATCACTGGAGTCTTAGTTAGGTATGAGATTATATAGGAATAAGTAATAGCTAAATTTGGGGGAATCAATATGATGTAAAATTATGTGATTTTCCTATAAAATTTTCATTCTTTATTTCTCTTTTTGATGATTTTAAGTTAGAGAAATGTATTTTTTGTTATTTACAAGAGACAAGTGAGAGAACACAGAGAAATTATGTAATTTTGTTCAAATAATCACCATCATACCCATGTCTATGAAAGGCACACCCATGCCAACATAGCATGTTAATGGATCAAAGGAAGTGATGCCACATTGCACCCGCATCCAAAGCCACACGCTCACGCCCACGTCCTGAGCACACAACCCCCCTACGTCCGAACTCCGCATGTTTGTGCCCCCTTCCTAAGGGTGCAACATGCCCACAAGTTGACCAATTTGGAATGAATTCTTACTAGGTTTGGCACCATACTTATAGAAGTTATTGTTTACAACCTTAGGGGATGTTCTTGGATAATTGTGGAGGCTTTCTTCAAGGAGTCTTAGGTTTTATTTTCCTCCTTCTCTAGGGATAAACTCTTAAGGTTAATTTTACTACGAGTTTTGAGAGATTTTTGTATGAGAGAGTGAGATTGATGGTTGTGTGTGAGGGATATTGCAGAGTGCTTTCATTGTACTAAGATGATTTGATGGATTGTGGAGAACACTTGGCTTAGTTATAAGTTTTTGTACTTTCTTTCATTCAAATTTTTATTATATTTATTGAAAGTTTTATGCTTTTTTATATTTTGACCCATAGCTAATATTTTTCCATTCTTCTATGATGTTAGAATAATATTATTATTTTTTTGTTTTCATTATTAGTTTTTTTTATATAAACATTTTTCATGCTTTCAAATTGACATGATGATTTGTTAACCTTTTGATTATCATTTACTACTAACATGATCAATTAAGATATTAAAAATTCTTGTGATATGAGACATCTAACTGTCATCTTATGGAACAAGTAGGATAACACTATGTAGCATAGTGGAATAGACATATTATTAGTAAAAAATTGCAATCTTGATAGAGGATTCGAAGATTCCTAGAAAACTCTAGATAGTTAAGTCCCTTTTAACTATAATATAGTTCTCAACTCTTCTTATGACCAACATATAAGCTAAGGGTGTGTTTGGGGTAGCAATGAGGTGGCAGTGCAGTGCTGCACCGTAATTTTCTTTTGTTTGGAAAAACTGTGTTTTGCCTACTTTTTTAAAAAACTGCAGCTGAAAGCTGCATTTTGCCACCAAATCTAGCTAGTTGTGGTGGTTGCTAGAAAGTTGCGGTATAATTTTTTCAAATTTTTTTTTTGTAATAGTCATCGTAACTTTTTAACTAACTTCTTCTATAGCAATTTCACAACCCTTCTTCAAATAGCTATAGTTGTCCTAAATAGACCGTAAGGAGAATAGTGTCCCTAGTTGTCAACTATCACGTATAGAAACTCATAGGGCAACCATCATGAGAATACTATATCGTTGTCATAAGAGATGAACATCATCACCTCTGAAGGACTCAAATTTGCTTCATACTTTTATGTTGTTTCCATTTTTTTTTTAATGTTTCTATTTGTTGTTTCCTTCTAGGACTGTTAGCTTTTCCTTCGTGCACTTAGATCTCTCCAAATTAGATTTAGTGGTGTACTGCACTAGAACTTCCCTTGTTCGGAATATTTTGACAATTATTTTCATAGGATCGATACATGACCTATTTATCTGCATATTGCTTGATCCATACGAATACTTATGTGATTGATTGACCTATCTCATAGTAGATTTCGAGCATCACCCACCACCACCCAGTGTCTCCATCACCGACGCCACCATGACAATTATAGTTAGACTATTGCTATCAGAATGTAGCCATTTCCTTGACTTATTACGCCACTCCCCTAGCGGAAGTCGCGTCACTTTGTAATCTTTCTCTTGGCTAGTTAAGGACCAACAAAATCTTGTAACTTATAATAATATAATGGAATCAATTTAACTGGGCTAGACCATCGCTTTTTCCCTTATGGGGTTTTTCAGATAAAAACTTCTGCTGTCTTCTGCCAATTTTTTTTACTTATGTGTGTGTGCTGAATCTTTATGCAACACTAAAATATTAATATATTACTCTACCACAATGAATTTACTTGAACACAACATACCTTAATTTTAAGATGCGCACTCTCTCTAGTTTCCTTGAGAGTGGCTTGATTTAGTCATTTTCTATTAGTTCGCCCTTTCTTGGTTAGGCTTTGGTCTCCAATAAGTTTAAATCATATTCTATTAAATAAGTTTAAATTGAATACTCTATTGTTGGAAGATGTATTATATAAAATTAGTTTTAATGATATATCTATATGTAGAAAGTGAAATGTATGCAATTCGATTAAAATTAAAAAAAAAATGAGAGGGGGCTTGGAGACTTTTTGCTCATTTAGTAGAGGAACATAATTGATTAATGATTGATTCCCAATATTATAATTAACTAAAGTTATAAAAATATTTATTATTTGTGCGATCGGCTCGTGTTCAACTCAATAAGTAATTTGCATTCAATTAATTCTTTAAGTGAATGAACACGAATAATATTTTATTCAATTGTGTTTGATTTATTTTTGGATTGAATTAATTTAAATATTTTATGCTATATTTTAAAAGATTAAATTTTATTAATTTTATAACATTCAATTTAATTTAGAACAGAAAAAAAAAAGAACAACTTCTAACGAGTCTAAAGCTAGCCGAAACCCAAAGTGTCTTGTTTACATCAGGGTTCCGTCTAATTATATTACGAGATCGAAGGCCGCTCTCGTCTTCTTTCTCGGATCCTCTAGCGCTGGAAGAGGTGAGCTTCCTGAGAACTTTGGTCGCTACTTGCTTCGATTTTTAGATTCACTTACTATTTGCGGACACATATGGGCGAGTGTAGAAATGGCATAGAAGCTGCTCGCATGCTTTAAGGAATTGAATCGATGATAATTTTGATTTTTCTCTGAAACTTAAATATTTCACGTATAAATCCTTGAATATTATGTAACTCTGTTGATTCTATGGCTTAAAATTTTCCCCCTTTTAGCGTAATGATGCATTAGGATTTTCAGTTACGCTGAGCTTCTCAAGGATTTATATGCTGACGCTACCCTAACTTTTGTACATCGTGACAGAAAATGAGTAGTATAAGTGGTCCTTGCCTTAAAAATGACGCCTTCTGTCATAAATTGGATTTTAAGAAGCTCGTTTGGAAACATAGTAATGCCCTGTTTAAGAACCAATACAAGATTCGTTATCACCATTGAAAATGTTGTGAAAATTCTTTTTGGATGTGGACTTATCTTCATTTGTGAATGACTTTCATTAAGAATATAGTTGGCTGTATTCACCTTCTTGAATCAAAAGATTGAGATATTTAGTTTCAGATGAACTATTCTTTAAAGCCCGATTGTCACGAAGACCACCATCACGTTGACAATGAAATATTTTGGGAAATAGATTATGAAGTAAAACTTTGTTTAAATTCATTTATTTTTGACAACTATGATATGCTTAAGATAGAGACATAGCTAGTGAATAATGCATTTCTTATACAATAAGCAAAGCTATTATTTGTTATTTGATATGATTTGATGTAACAAGTGGCCTCTGAGGGCTAGAAGTATGAAATTACAAGGATTTGATTTAGTTAAACTTTTTGGGTTACATAATTTGGTTATTTTGTTGAAAAATTGTAGATACTGTAGTGATTAGTTACGAATTGCTATGGGTATTTTTAATTAATGGTATTGATTCACTTTCTTTAAATTATGTTGATTGTTTTATAGTGTTTCAGTCATCAATATTATATTCTTACCCCAAACATTCAACCGACACAAACCTTAATATATTATCGATGGACCCAATTTCTTTTGCACTACCATTGCCTCTTGTTTCTTTTCATGTCTCTTCTACGTATTATTGCAAATTTAAATGTTATCTCTTACCCCCTAGTTCCCATGGCCCATCATCTTCCCAACATCACCTATTCTCTAAGATCTTTACAGATATCTTACTGGTCAAATCAAATCATCATTGATGAGCATGAATTCCTCTTTCTTTCATTCTCATCTAACAGCACAAGAGTACAGACTACATTCATTCATGTCCAAGCAAGTCATAACGGTTGGCAATGCTATATTGGATTCCTCTCCTATTTCATTCTCCATTTCTATCTCTCTATTCTTTCTCCCCGAGTTCTTTTAGTTGAGAATGTGTGTGACAACACCCCAAAGAAAGTGGCGCTTTTGTGTAATTCTCAACCCTTTTAAGATAGTGATTAGTTTCATGTTATTTAAGCCCAACACATGCATAGTTGGGAGGAATAGCCTCAATCTAAGTTAATCTTTTAGTAAATGTATATAATTAGCCATTTAATTCTTTTTCTTAGAATTGGCCGTGCGGACATGAATCTTGGCCGCAAACATTCCTAATCACCTGTTAAACCATGTTCAGGTAAGTATAAGTAGCTATTTAGTGTAGATGCAATTGCTTAGTGTTAAACTCCCCTCAGTGTAACAATTACTATAATTGTTTTTTATGCTTGCCTTTTCCTCTTCTTCAAAGATCGTACACTTACTTTTGTCAATCTCTCATAGGAAAATGGATGGCTCACTGCCATTTTTAATTAGTTCCCTCTTCTTTGAGACATATCATATTCATTTTAATATTGTTACCGCTTATTGCTAACTCTCTCCTTGTTATGCCACCTAGTGTTTTAATAATTTGTTGAACCATTGTAATGCCCTTATGTCCTTACTAATTGATTTCATAGTTTCTAGCTATGCTAGTCGAGTTTCTCTATGAAGTTATTATATTAATTTGGATTTTTGTTAGAAGTACATTTTGATCTAAACCCTTCTACATATTGGGTTATGACATGGAAATGGATTGACCACATTCACATCCATTTTGAATTTTTTTTTCAATTCCCATTCAGTTTTGGATAGGTCTGCTCAAATTCTCTTGTGCATATGCCTAGTATTTATACCATGTTTTTTCTTAAAAATGGAAGGAGGCGAGAGGAAAATGAAAGCAGAGAAATATAAATTGAAAAAATTTATTCAGCCAAATTGAGTTGAGATTGGAGATGGTTATAATAATGTTGGAAGAAGACATGAAATAGTTTGTTACAATACATTTATTAATATTGCTTATTTACAGAAATATTTGTTCATAACTGTCAACATGTTAAAAGCAAGTTTTGGTAAAACTTCGTTAGATTTTCTTTTATGCTCCACAATTTCTCATCAAAGTCCTTTGATTGTTAGCTGCATCGTTATTATGTGAGCAAATTTCGAAGAATTAGGATACCTTCACTAAAAAGTGAGTGCCCTCATCTGCATAGGAAAGAAGAAAATTTAGGTTCCATTCTCCTTCCAGGATATCTCTTTCACTTCCATTTTTTGTATTTATCAGTCCATTCTGAGTTCGTTTTTTATAACCTTTTATCTGATCGGCCCAAATGGATTTGACATAAGGGAGATTTTATATATCATGACCTGGTAAGATGTTAGGTATGTAAATTGATTGTAGTATATGCATTATAAATCTGAATTAAGATTCTAACCTAGCTTGTCATCTAGCTTATAATGGGGATCAATCTTGCTAACAAAGTTTTGCAGAATTTGTCAGTCATAAAATAACAAGATAGAATCGTCATTAGTTTAGCTGTACTGATTTTGTGCTTTTATGGTGCTGAATTAAATAAATTATTATTCTCTTACCTTGATCAAGTTCATTCATAAGTCAATTCATATGCTCATGAATTCATAGTGAAGGCAAATGCATAAAATGCTCATTTTCTAAGCATTTTTTTTGTTATAAACCAAATTCTTTTTTGAAGATTTAAGTAGGTTAAAAACTAAATCCAACAAAGCTTAAAGCATGACAGCCAATATTAACATATTTCAATCTCTAAGCTTCTCATGTTTGTAGCATTGTTCATATGAATTAAATGAGTGTTTTTGAAAGGCTTGGGTATTATATGTGTAAAGCTTTTATAGAAATAAAAAGCTTTATAGAATATATATATATATATATATATATATATATATATATATATATATATATATATATATATATATATATATATATATATATATAAATATATGTATATATATTTGACAACACGATTTTATTAGTCCTTCATAAGGGTTAGTAGATTGTCACATCTAACTTGGTTATTAGCATTGTTGTTTTGTTGGCACATTTCTTGGAGTTGTTGTGGAGCGATTTCACGGGAGATAATTATGTTAGGATCCCTTAGAAACCTGATGAGCAGGTTGGAGTCATATACTTGATGGTCATCTCTGTCTGGCTACTTCATTTTTCAAAGCATGACCACCTTCAACTGATGAATACAACTGATTTAGTGAGCCCAAAGCATATGGTTTACATCCCTATTAGTCTCGGACCACGGAATCCATCACAATCAGCTTGCTCTTTACTTAATTTATCTCTTTGCTTCTTTAGATAAATCACTGGGTAAAGATATGATAGATTGATCTAACTCTGTAGCCGGAGGAGGGCGAAATTAAATTTTATACTTATTTGAGGAGTTGGATTTAGCTTCAAGGCTCACAATTTGGTGTATTGTGTTCACTTTCGATAAATTTGGATTTTCAAAGCTCATCGGCCATCCTAAATTAAAATTTGTACTTTGATGATTTTGTTCTGAGTTTTTTTGCCACCATCTTGAACTGAATTTATAAACTTAGTTTTAGATTAAAATAGCATGTGACATGGTTATAGTCTTACATCCAAAATTCCAATCCTAATCTCAGATTTGAAGTCTGTAGTTTTAACTCTGTTATTCTGCCCGGAACTCAATGAAATTGTTTCCAATTGCAATCTCTGTGGATTTATGGTCATGTAACGCTTGGACACCTGAATCTTACAAAACGTTAGTGAAATTAACTTTAATTATCACCGCAGACAAGATGTTACCTAGGAAATACTTCAAATCTTTCAAATGTGTCTGAATTTGGCTCCTCTTATTTGTTGTAAATTTTATTTGTGAGTTAGGCATATAGAAAACCTCTTGATCGGGATTGAGAACTGTTTCGTTGTATTTCTTGCATCTGTAGTCTTTCTTAAAGCTTATTCAAAGTCATGTGTATCAAGGAACAGATTTGTAGTTGTAGTGTTGGGAAAAAGTGAACTGCTGAGCTAGCTCAGAAAATCATACATTTTATACTTTATGTACTATCCTTTGAGTTTTCCATCATTTATTTTCCCATGCTGCTATTTTTTTTATATTTCTTACAGGGAGTTTTCTTGATAAAGCTATTTCCTAAACTAACAATCTACCTTTTCATGTATTTAGTGCTTTTTTTAATGATCGAGACAGTTAAAGTAATCCTAAATTACCATCGTGAGTTGATTGTTTAAAATGGTAGAAGTGGTTATAATTGAATGAAAATAAGGAAAATTTTCATACATAGCACAAAATTCTTATGTATTTACATATCTCACACCTAAGCTTTCATATTTACATACATGGTACTTTTGTGCTTAACTTACTTGAAAAAGTGTTTCTCACTTTTAAAAAATGATAATAGTGTTATTTTTTATGTGATATTAAAGATTTGAGTGCTATGTGTGTAAACATGAAAGTTTTGGTGTGAAATATGTAAATACATAGGAATTGTGTGCTATGTATGTAAATGCCCCTAAAAATAAATGGTTCCTTATATGCTCGATTTCTGGTTCTATTCGCAGGAGTTATTGCTTTATATGCTATTTTTTGATGGGATCTACAAAGAACACACATATGTATTATTCATCGGACAAGGAACCTTTGGAGGATGAGGATTCGGCAAC
The DNA here is from genome assembly GCA_003013225.1 of Phalaenopsis aphrodite. Taxonomy (NCBI): domain Eukaryota; kingdom Viridiplantae; phylum Streptophyta; class Magnoliopsida; order Asparagales; family Orchidaceae; genus Phalaenopsis; species Phalaenopsis aphrodite. Next base: position 201,205 of record NEWO01000710.1, read on the forward strand.
CATGAAAACTGTTAAGGCGGCTACCTCGGGTTTGGCTGCTGGGACTATATGGGGTACAGTTGTTGCCACATGGTATGATGTACCTCGTGTAGAGCGAAATGTGGCACTACCAGGCCTAATTAGAACCCTGAAGATTTGTGGTAACTATGGTTTGACTTTTGCTGCCATTGGAGGTATCTACATTGGTGTTGAGCAGTTAGTTTTGAAGCAAAGAGTTAAGAGGGATTTCATAAATGGCGCAGTGGGTGCTTTTGTGGCTGGTGCATCTGTTTATGGTCTCAAAGGTAATCTTCTCCCATAACTGGTTTTTATCTAATTACCAGATTTTATGCGCACATTATTTTCAATTTTCTTTATTATTTTCTTATAGTTTGTTGAACATCATAGAGAACATGGAATGAATTTACTATCTGTTCTTATCTTTATTGAGCGATGTGCCTTTATTTGTCCTATATTTCTCCTAAATATTATGCATGGCAAAGTAAAATTGAACTATACTGAGTGCTGAGCCTTTATTTGACTAAATGTTCTACTAACCGTTAATGTACTGGTAAACTTAAATTGCAAACACTTATTTATTTGGGTTTTTTATGTGGTTGTGGAAAAAATGCCCTACCTGCTGTTTAGGACAATCTGGCTACTTTTTTTAAATGAATTCTAATCCAAAATAACCTTGGATGGGAGTGGCGAACAAAATCTTCCTGGTATGATGGAAAGAGTCTTTGGATGCTTATCTTGTAATGGTATGCCACCGAACTTTACGGTATGGTTGAAGGGTTTGTTCTTCTCAATCTAATACTGCCCGTAGTAATATAATTAAACCACAAGTATTTCCAATAGTTTTAGAATATCCTATCAAGTGGTTCTATTGGTGAAAGGAGAGGGCCTAATATAATGACTAGGTGTCTATGCACTAGAACTTGCCTAACATAGAGAGCAATGTTAACTTTACTGTATCAATAAAAGGATATTATCATTAAAACATAAAGTCATTATTAGCCTCCTTGGAAAACATTTCCATTTCCTTTTTCTTCGGATCAAGTTTTATCATAAGTTTTCCTTGTGAAAGGTTGTTGTTTTTACCTATGGTTTTCCTTATTTCTGGACAATAGTGAGATATATGTTTCTGTTTGGCAGAGAAGACTGGTAGGGAGTAGCAGACATATTTGATTTCCATTATAGTTCATTACAGCGGCAGCTGTAGGTGTTGGAATACTGAATTACCTCAATTTCTTTAACTAGCCGATTGCATTAAGAGCAATAGGAGAGGAAGAATGAGACTAAAGCTTATGGTTCCCTGGTTTTGCCGATATAGCAGAATAGAAAGGGGTTTGAAACAAGTAAAATTAGGATTTTATTTTTTTCTATTTGTTTTCATAGATTGCATTTTATTTCTTTATATAGGATTGAAAGACAAATCTAAAACATTTAAATTTTACACATATTTAGAAGTAGAAACTAATTCCACACTAGTATCTAACTAAATACTAGAAACTAAGAAACGAAGATGAAAATATGGAATTATCCTAAAAACACACAAATCATTCAAATATGTACTTAAATTCCTCGTCAATCTTTCCGCTTTTTGCATGTGGATATAATTGGTTTTTATTTTGGTATTAGACTTCTTAATGCATGCTCTTATTTGGAGTTGCTTACTTTTTCTGGAACGGTTTTGGAGGTTGGATTTGATGAAGGATAGTTTCCTTGGCATCTAGGAACTCTCGGGAATCTTTTGGAAATTCTGAAAATTTTCTAGCAGCTTGTAAATCAATTTGGAATACTTGAAAATTCAATGATTTTGGGATCATCCTCTATCCCGGTTCTCCTTTTTGAGTTTTTATTTGCTCTTTTGAAGGATCATGAACATATCTAACTATAGACTAGGCTCTCTTTTTGACCTTTGTGTTTTTTCTGGCTTGCGGCTACTTCTTCTGAGGCTGAACAGGCTTTAGGCTTATTTTTCTACCATGATTTTTCGTCCTGGAGTTTCTGGTGATGTTTTTGATGCTAATCCTTGTTATATTGCCATTGGATGAACATGCATTACTCCTTGGTCTCTATGTATTGCAAATGGTTATTGCTTGAGAAAATCTTCTATAGGCTGCCCTTTTAAACTAGGTACATCCTGCTGTCCTTGTTGAAGAAGAGCAACTGCTTTCTTTTAAATTATTCTCCATGTCTTTAAAATAAGGGTCCAAAAAATACATGTCAAACATCCAATGGAGACACATCACTTGGAATTTCGTTAATGCAATGCTTAATAATGAACAACTTCACTTCACAATGATACTTCACTGCTTAATGAACATCTTATTTTCTGTCCATCGCAAATTTTCAGTGATACAAATAAGAAAGCATATCCATTGAATATGCAATTTATTTCTATTTATTTTTAGTTCATTTTAATTTTAAAATACGTTCATGTGGTCAGCTTCTATATGAACATGATGTTTTATCTAGTATTTCGAAAAAAATGTTAGGGTTTGGCTGTGTGCATTCAACCCAACCCATGGAATTCCAAGTAGCATATATGGAGTTCTAAATCTCGGTTCTTCCATTCATTGTTGCTGTAACACCATTATGTTATTATTCTGAGTTTATTGTGGCTGTTTTCTTAGTTTTTCTAGCAGTTTTACTTATTTTTATCTTCTATTCTTGTTTATTGACATTATGCTCTCTATTTTTCTGCTATTAGCTTCTTTAGGGCTTGCCGCTATATGCCTTGTTGCCTTTGCTTGACTTTCCAGTTGGGTTGTGTGTTACTGTGTTCAAACTTTGCAGTATTGCTCTCATTTGAAGGTTATAAATAGAATCCTTTAGGCATGCAAAATGGAGTTAATAATGAATCTTAAATGTAGTTTTAGTTTTACGCTGTCTTTTGCATTTTTTGGATGGGAATTCTTTGAGGTCTCACAATTATTGATGATTACTCCTCGAACCAAACTCCCTTGTACTAATGTGAGGTATAATTCTTCCCTTTGAGGCGATTTTCATCCCTCTTGTATAAAAAAAAAACTTATATTTTTTAGTCTATTTTACGTTTATGGTTTAAATTTTGTCAAGTGAGGTACAATACAGGCTTTTTTTTGGAGCATGAACTTGATTAGTTATTGAATTTTTATATTTTCCATTGCTTTCTTTTGGAATTTTTGATTTTGGGTTCTTGTTAAATTATCTTGTAGAATGAATAGCGTGTGTTTTGTTGTCCATACATTTATTAAAAATTACATATTATGAATTTTCTTGTTTTTATGTTGTATTTAGCAATCCTTAAATAAATCATAATGAAGTTCACTACAAATGAAAATTTTTGTTTGTTTTTTTTTATTCCTTAATTTTAAAATTCATAGAGAATTTATGAAAAAATGAGAGTGAATATTTTCTTTGAATCTGTTGATAAGGAGTGTCTCAATAAATGTTTGAAATTTTAAATCCCATCTATCAGGACAACTCCGAGAGTGCATAAATCATCTTCACTAAAAATTAAACTTATTTTTTTGAGAATGATGAATGATAAATCATCTTTAATTATACATTTAGATTTGCTTTATTTATGGATGTCATTCATCCACATGTTATTTTATATCTGTTAATTGCATATCTGCGGTTATAATTATCATCTCCACATATTATGATAAGCCATAAATCATCTTAGTATCCCTTAGGAAGCTTGTTGAAAATGTAGTATTATTATTTGCTTCATATTATTTATGTGATTTGTATTAATTTTCTAATTTGAATGTTGGGATTCATTAATATAATTAATGATTATAATTGATATAAATAGGAGATATATGGAATCTAAACCAGGAGATAGGTTAATAGGGCGCATCTCAATTTAGAAAAGTTTTATACATATGCCTTTAAGAAATTGATTGCAATAAAGTAGGCCATATAAACTTTTGTAAGTTATTGGGCTAACATGCGTGAATTGTAAATTAAGGATAAATCCTGTAGTTTTCTTAACTTTAATATGTTTAATTTGACTTTATTTCATGAACTTGTTGATCAATATCTTGAAGTATTCTCTCTTTCTATCCCCTCATTAAAAATTTTCTTTTAACACCGTAACAAATAAATCTCTCGCTTTACTCCAAAGGTTTAACTAAAATGTATGGATTTATGTCTATTGTTGATAGTAGATATCATATATTCCTTGTTCCTTTGGGTGAAATGCTTCTTCATGAATTAGCTTGTAGGAATAATTGCCCTGAGTTGCTTTGACATAATATCAAATAATTAATTTGTTGGAGTGGTATTTTTGCAAGCTGGACATAATGATTTAAATTTGAAGTCTGTGTTCATTGAAAATGCAATTCATACACATTGATTCTTGATTTTGATTTCATAGTTCAAGCGTAAAAACATGACTGATATCAACTTCTTTACTAATAAGAAGAGTTATCTAGTATTTTAAAAAGTCTATTAGATTTTGATTTCATAATTTCAACTCAACCCATAGAATTTGAAGTAGCGTAAATGAAGTTCTAAATCTACTGTTTCCTTTTATTTCTACTATATCTCCATTATGGCACTACTGTCTCTTCGTTTACAACTGCTATATTCTTTAATTTTGAAACTGTTTTACTTGTTACCTTTTGCTTATTTTGTAACGGGGTAATCGTTAAACTCAATTTCTTTAAAATATGTTGAGAAAAGTTCAAGACTATTCTTAAGGCAAAACCTGAAATGAATATAAGGGAAAAAACATAACGTTCGGAATTTAAAAAAAAAGGAAAAGGAATCTGTTATGGGGACAAAGATGATGGGGAGGAGGCAGTTGGAGACAAATCAGGCTTGGGGGATGTTTGGTTTGTTCTTTTAGAGGGACGGAAGTGTGAAGCTGAGCAGTTTCGTCTTCCAATGAGAGAAGCTATAAGGAGAGGAGGCATTCAAGCGAGGGCATTCTCACATGTGCGATATAGAGACGAAAGCCAACAAGTGAGCACACGCGAATAGCAGGCGTTAGGCTTGATTCGTGAATGCATGTGGCTTGGCCAACGAGATTGGCTTTCGTGCGGGAATCGGAGCAGAGCAAGAGTTCTGTGCGACATTGAGAATGAATTGCATATAGGAAGGTGAAATTAGTGGGAGCTACGATATGCAAGCATTCGTTTGTGTTTGTGTGTGTGTGAGGAGGTCATGTGCATAAGCTTCTGTTTTTTTAAATGACTCGTATGCGACAGTGGCAGACGATTTAGTCAAATAAAATTCTTACCAGCACTCGTTCTGAAATGCATACTAATGACTCAGTGGATAATGAGGCAGTTTAATTCAATCGTCAAAAACATTCATAATTCATTTCAATTTATAATTTATTCACATTCTCTTATATTTGGAAGTGTGGAAATTATGTCACCAAAACATACTATACAGAGCTGCTAAAAATCTGACATTATAAACATACGCATCCAAAAGTCTGTATGATATAGGAGTTAGCCTAAACCACAATAGGAAAAACAAATGTTATTAATGAAAACAGATAGATGATTACAACCAAACGCATTCAAAAAGCAAATTTACAACAAAACACAACAAAAATGCACACTAGGGCTCGATCCGTGGGTGGTGGAGATCGGTTGCTAGAGAGTGGTGGTAGGAGATTGAAATGAGTTGTTGGTTGCTAGAACTGCAAAGGAGGGGCTAGAGTTGCGTTGGTAGCAAAGCAGAATGCTTGGAATGGCAGCGATATCAAAGTTGAGGGTTGAGACAGTGAGGGGCAACGAAGTGGAGTGCTGGGACAACGAGGGGCAGCGAAGTGGAAGGATTGTGGACTGCAAGATAGCAAAAGGGGGGTTGTCTGGGGGCTGTGACATTGAGTGAGATGGCTGAAATGACCGAAAGAGGTGGTTGGGGTGGGGTTGCTGGGAAAAGACAGAAAGGCTGCTTTCTTGGGTGACTGAAAAAAGTACGGAGAGCTAGATAGTGGCCGAAATAGTGAGACAACGGAGGGCACAGTGGTGGCGATGATGGTAGAGGGCTGGAACTGTGAGGAAGTGAGGAGTTAGGGGAAGGCAATGCGGTGGCTGAAGAAGTTGCAGAGGAATTGGGGAATGATAAATACACCCTTGGGAACGAGCTATAGCCGGTGCACCACTCAATCCTTTGTAAGGAGATCATCACCTAGAATGAGTTACAGTCGGAGCACCTTCTCGCCTTCGAATACTGTCATTGAAAGGGAAACCCTGAACGTTGGTGGATATCTTGATGGAGAACATGAAGAAAACCACCTAAAAACAAGAAAACAACTTATTTATAAACTTAGGGTAAATATAAGTGGACTCAACTCCAAATAGAAGGGAAATCCACGTAATGAAAGTGTCGACTGATCCTTCTGGACCGTCCAAGACGAAAAATCCCACGACACTATAGTAGAGATCACATAAGAGTCCCTATGAGATTGATGCCATGTTGTACTGTAGCAATGTTCACAATTTGTAGGGAGAGGTATTGTCATGGAGCAGTGCCCTGTGGGAATCTCCTGCATAAGTTTTTTGGGGGTTGGGAGAGCTTTGACCACATCTGTCGAAGCTTGTCTCTTCATAGTGGTTAGGTCGACCACATTAAAGGTATCCAAAATGACTTATGGTGCATTTGGGTCGGTGGTGCGGTCCCTCATCGTATTTTTTTCTTTTGTGTAAAACTCTGCTTTGATTGTGTTCTAAAAAAACTACAGTTGAAAGTTGTGTTTTCTCACCACACTTGGCTAACTGCAATGGGTGTTAGAAAGTTATGGTATGACTTTTTTTTAAAAAAAAATTATAATAGCCACCACAGCTTTTTGAAAAGCAGCTTCACAACTACTTCTCTAAACAGCTGCAGCTGCCCTAAGAATACTCTTAATCTCTTTGCATGTCAGTCTTATAGGCGTTAACATTCCAAAGCACATCCTTTAAAGAATAAATATTCATTCTCTTTTGGCACAACTTGAGCTGGAGATGTATAATGATGTTGGTTCTCACGAGCCAAATCTCGAGCAAGTAAATCTATAATTTACTCCTCCCACTCCTCGTACTTAACTAGATGTCATGAGGGATCAACTATGGAATGACATCTCTGGCAGGCTAGACCAAACTGTCCGACAACTACTCAGGAGAGACATCTTCTCGGGAAGGACTGAGATCCCACTATAGATTGTTCTATCCCACAAAGATCCTGAGGTGATTTCCAACACTGTTGTTCATTCATTCTGTTCAATCTGTTGGGGGTACAATGCTGAACTGATTTTAATATTCAAATGACTCCTTATTGTCTTCTAAAAGTTACTAAAAAATTTCTCATTTATGACAAGTTGGACCTATTCAGTATCAAAAAGTAAATTATATATCTAAAAAGTATGAAATTCTCTTATTTGGGGTTGTATGTGTCTGGTGTTGGTTCCTCAGACTTAGGGATCGTCTTGGATCACTAATGTCAATTATGTTGGAGTCTCTTCTGTGGGCTCAGCTTGAACTACCGGTTTTTCTCCCTCATCAGGTTGAACCTAACACTCCTTTATGTTGCCATCATCTTCAGTGTCTACTATGTCATCGCGCATCTTCTCAGACTCACTCCTTTATATAACTATTGTTAATTCAACAATATTCACTTTCACGGGGTTCGCTAGTATTACTGCTGTTTCTTTTTGTCTGTTGGAAATTAAGCATCCTCTGAAATTTTCATCTTCTCCCGCTCCTTCCTGATCAGTGAGAGAGATCATTCTACTGGTTATGCATTTTGATTTCATATGCTCAAAGATGTGACACTTGAAACATTTCATAGCTTGGACGAATTTGGGAGTGTGGATGGGTTTCACATGTTTTCCACTTTGAACTAGTGTCTCTTTGGGAGGGTCTACGTGGATGTACCCCTGGGTGTATTTAGGCATTAAGATCCTGGAGACTGAACCCTGCATGTAAGATTTGGTGATTGCTCAGTGATATGGTCTCCCAACTTTTGATATTGGGGTCAAAACATTTAATCATCTCCCATTTCATCTTCTCTCAGGAAATGATTCTGCCTCCTTCTTTTTGTCTCTCCCTCTTCATATTCTCTCACCACAAAGAGACATTTTGCTTCAGCTTGTGGTGGTGATCTTTACTCTTTTGTTATCGAACACTTCCTTTTATTCAACGATTCGTCAATAATTTACATTCACTTGAGAAAGGCATCTGGATCCATTCTCCCCTCGAAGTTCGATAGGTTCAATTTCATTCCCAGATCTTTGTATCTTCCAGCAGGCACCTCATCTGTAAATCTCAAATGATACTGTACGTTAAAGCGTTATGACATGTCTTCTTTTCCACTTGAATCATCCTTGTGGGAGGGTATTAGGTGTTCCTTCCTCTCTCTCTTTTCTAATCTCACTATCACGCTCGTAGGTAAACTCTGCTTGGGTATTTTCTCAATTTCATCAAGCCTCTGTAGCACTCGGTGGAGTTGTCATTTCTATCTCTTCTATGGTGAACTTCTGATCGGGTTCTGACAATTCCCTATGATTCAATTTTGGGTGTGGGTAAGTGGAAGGAGGTGTGTAGGGGTGGGACAAAAAAAATTGGGTGGAGATAATGCTGGGTATAGGCAGAAGCAAAAAACCTTATTATAGGACTAAGTTTAGGCTAGCTCTGATACTAATGGATATTGGAGTTAACTCAAATCACAAAAGGAAAACAAATGTTATTATTGAAAACAAATAAACGATTACAACCCAACACACTTAAAAAAGAAATATATAACAAAACATGACACAAACACCATGACTCCATCCGTTGGTGGTGGAGATCAGCTAGGTGGTTGGGGAGTGCTAGTAGGAGGCTATAATTAGGGCTGTCAAAAAAGCTCGTTGTTCGTGAACAGTTCGTGTTCGGTTCGTCAATGAGTTTGTGTTCGATTTGTTCGATAAGTAGACGAGACGAACATGAATAAATTTTTTTCGTTCGGTTAGTTAAATGAACCAAACACGAACAATGATGCGTTCGTTCGTGTTCGAATCGTTATTGTTCGAAATATAAAATAATTTAAAATAATTATATATAAAAAATTTATGATATTCAAAAAATTAAATTTTATAAATTATAATATATAATAAAATAATAATAATAGTATATTAATATACTATATTAGTAATATACTGATATATATATTATATATTTATATAATATAAGTTATATAATTAATTTATATATATTAATATTAGGGATGTCAAACTGGTTTGTTGTTCGCGAACAGCTCGTGTTCGGCTCGTGTTCGGCTCGTTCGTTAAGAAACGAACACGAACAGTGACTTCACGAACAATTTCAAACACGAGCTTATTTCAAACAAACTAAATTTCAAACGAACCAAACACGAACACAAGCTCTGTTCGTTCGTGTTCGGTTCGTTTACACCCCTAGCTATAATGGATTGTGGGTAGCTATGACAACAAAAGAAGGCTCTGGAATTGCTTTGGCAGCAAGCAAAAAGCCTTGAATGTCAGCGACAATGAAGTGGAGGCTGGGATAATGAGGGGTGGTGAAGGGGAAGGGTTTTTGAATGCGGGACAACAAAGGGAGGGTTGCCCGCAAACTGCGGCAGCAAGTGGGAATGGTTGGAATGCCTGAAACAGGTGGTTGGGTTGTGGGACTGCAGGGAAAAGACAATAGGGTTGCTGTCCTGGGCAGCTGTAACAAGTACAAAAGGCTGGATAACGGTCAAAATAGTGAGGCGAGGGAAGGAGCACTGGCGTCGACGATGGTCGAGGGTTGTATTATGAGGAAAGTGAAGAGGAGAGAGGGAAATAAATTGTAACGTCTGGAAAGGTTGTAGAGTAATTGTGGAAGGATAACTATCCTTTCAGAATGAGCTACAATTAGAGCACCATTTTATCCCTTGGATGGAGATCACCATCTAGTACGAGTTGTTGGAGCACTTTCTCACCTTTGGATACAACCCTAAAAGGGGAAATCCTGGATATTGGCGGCTGTCTTGGTTGAAAAAAAATGAAGATAATTGCCCTAAAAGAGTAAAAGGAGTGGACCCCACTCAAAATAGGAGGAAAATCCATATAAAGTGTCGACCGACCCTGGACCAGTCTAAGCCAAGAAATCTCACGACACTATTACAGGGATTGCAAACAACTCCATGTGGGACCGGCCCCATGCAGTATTGTAGTAATGTTCGAGTCGCAGAACAGTGACTTGCGGGAAGCTCCCACATCACTGTATAACCTCTCAAACTATGCAATGTAAAAGTTGTACAACATCATACCTGCTACTCGTTTTGATGCTCCTTACCCCTTATTGAAAGTCAACACAATATAAGAGTGAACTACATGCTCGACGAAATTATTAAGACTTAAGTAAGATTTTAAAACAAAAAGTAAGATAATGTGCATGATCATTTGTAGCTCATATGAATGACAACAGTACATATCATAATATGCTTTAATATTGTAGAACATCTTAAAAAAGGCATGAAATGCAATAAATCATGACAGCTATATAAAAGATGTGTTTCATTCATTCATGTGCATTCATAGGCATATTCATAAGAGTTTTATAATCAAATATTATAATTATAAGATTGCCATCTATAATTGTATAAAGTTTGACTAATTTTATGTCATTAGGTCATCATTAAGTTTGAAGGCTAATTTAACTATTGATAAATGTTAAAACCCCTCAAAGCATAACATTTATTAATAACTCCCTTGATACAAATAGTTTTCGGGTTTTCATCCCTGTCCGATCCCAATGGTTTCTGGATTCGTCCGTCTGAATACTAGAAGTTGAGAATCTCATCGTTCCCTATCATCCGTACTTGCAAACATTCGTGTAATAGCCTATCTATCATAACGTTTGTGACATTCATGTAATCATAATTTTTGTAATAGTCATTCATTATAGGCGAACCATAAATCATATGCATAAATCACATGATAAGAATACCTGCAAGCGAAAGTTTTATAAACATGCTTTTCATATCAATACAATAGGAAAATAACAAGTATCATCAGTGTCAATTCAAGTTGGCATTCATGTAACCTATGCAAGTATTTGAGATTAGGTGGAAAATTCTAATATATTTGTATGTCAAAATAAATCATGTAGTAATCATACAAAAAGCTTTTACTCTTAATTTAACACAAAATTATTTCATCTGAATCAACGGAGCAACTCAACAATGAGTTTTCTCAAGCTCGCCCCCTAATGTAAACAATCTAGAATTACAAACCCCTAGGATTTCATGGAATTCTAGCTTAGAACTCCATTTAACTCAAACCATAATTAATGGTTCAAAGCTTAATTCAAAATGGTCTCAATGCATAACTACCCCTTAATTGTTTTTTTCTATTCCTTTCTCCACTCTTTCCTTCTCTTCTTCCATTGTTTACCCTACCTTCGTTCTAACAACTTTCGAAAAATTACAAACCAACGTTTAGAGTTTTCAACCACTTTTTTGCCTTTCCCTATAATGATTTTCGAAAAATTACAAACCAACGTTTAGAGTTTTCAACCACTTTTTTGCCTTTCCCTATAATGATTGTGAGAAACAAACCTTTTTGGCTCGTGGCAATCGTGAAAAAGGATTATAGAGAGGAAAGGAATGTTCCAAATAGCATGAAAGTGGAGTTCTCTCATACAGTTTTTGTGTTGAAGCCCCAAACTGCAGCCTACAACTCATTGTCGATCGCACGCCTGTTGTCGTTCGTGCGAATCGAATTTGCCTTCATGTGCAAAAGGCTTGAGAGAGGTGAAAAAGGAAGAATGTGGTATTTAACGCTTTCATATTTAATCCTAACCCTTTGTATGCATCTTACTGCTGCAATTTGCAGAAGAATCGGTGGCTACAATGCTGGTGATTTGGAATTTAATTAGATGCTTAGTTAATTTAATTAAGATAATATCTTTCTATTTTATATGTTCTATTATGGTTATAATTCATATACAGTATTGTATATCAAATTGATAAAATTCAACGTAAAGAATTTTATAAAAAATAAATTGGTTTCATTTTGGGGAATGCATACATTCAGCTATATTTAAAAATTCTTCAAATTTGCATCTAATTTGCAATACTGGGTATTACAATTCTCCTCTCATAACAATTTCGTCCTCGAAATTTGTGAATTTTTACTTAAATAGAAAGTGAAATTTCTATCACATTTCTTGTGCTCTCCCCCAAATTGTTTTTCTTCCAATCTATGCTTCTATTTTAACTTGACAAGGAAGTTGAAACCTTTCAGACCCTTCGATATATGTTATATCTTTCTTTACTCTATATTTTCATGTGAAATCCTCTCATTTTCATTTGAGATCCATTTCGTCAATAATAAAATGTGGAATATATTATGGATGTCTAACATATCAACAAGTAAAGCTAACCCGTAAGAAAACAAACCGATTTTTTTTGTGATTTCAAAAAGACTGACATATTTGGGACTCAACTTACTTTCATGACCAAATCTGGTTGTAACTTTCATTGTTTTGGCTTTTAAGTATGCAAAATCATAAACTTCAAATTCTACTATTCTTTGTATTAGGAGATAATATTTTTGCTATCAAACCTAAGTGGCTTTCAATCTATCTCCAATTAATCTAATTTTCTCTATGACTTCATCAACCAATCAGGACCTAACAGTTGATGTTCTCTTACCTCCATCCAACTTAATGGAGTTCTGCATTTCCTGCCATACAATGCTTCATAAGGAGCCATTTGAATATTGAACTAGTAACTATTATCGTAGGTGAACTCAATCATCAAAATGTGATTTTCCAAACTATCTCTAAATTCAAGGACATAGCCTCAATAAGTTTTATAATACTTGAATTATCCTTTCTGATTGTTTATTGGTTTATGAATGGAATGTTGTGCTAAGATGCAAATATGTACCCAAATATTTATGAATACCTTTCCATAATCTCTACAAGAATCTTCTATCTCTGTCAAAAATGATATCCTTTGGAACACCATGTAATCTTTAACTTGACGTATAGTCTGACCAACTTCTCAACCAAATTTATTTGCCTAATTCAAGAAAAGAGCTAATTTTATCAATATGTCAATAATTACCCAAATGCTTGGAAACTCTATAACAAATTTCATTGCAATTTCCTCCTATTTTCATTCAGGTATAAATAATAGTTGTAACAATTCACTAGGTCTCTGATGCGCAACTTTTGCATCTGACAAGTCTGGCATTTTTTACACATATTTAGCCACATCTTTCTGCATACTTGGCCACCAAAATATCAATTTTAAATCTTTGTACTTTTGCGTGCTGCTTGGATGAATTGCATACCTTGAATGTGCTTCATGTAAAATTTTTTATCTTAAATCAGAATCAATAGGTTTTAAACTTGCATGTTATTTTTGAAAGTACCATTTTCATTTATAGTCATATCTGACATTTTTCCTAATTGAAGATGTTCCAAGATTTTCAAATAATTACTGTTAACTTTCTGAGCTATTTCAATTAAAGTTAGTTGCATTGTCAATTGATTTAAATATCCAACATCTTATGGTCTTCTAATTTCTAATTATAAAGCATCAATTTCCTTGATCAATTCTTGCTCTTGAGCAATGATCCAGCTTGTACTATTGTTATATTTATGACTCAAAGCATCGTCAATTACATTTTTTCAGTAAGGATAATACTATATTTCTGGATCATAGTCTTTGATAAATTTTAACCTTTCTTTGTTTCAGATTCAACTCATTCCGTGTGAAAATATATTTCACTCTAATGATTAGTGAAGACTTCACACTTCACGTCATATAGGTAGTATCTCCAAAACTTGAGAGCAATAACAATGGTAGCTAATTTCTCATGAGTCAGATGGTTTCTCTTAGATCTATTTCACTCTAATTTTTTATATAGTTAAAATCTTCAATTATCTTGATGCATATGCTATTGCCCATTTGTTTTGCATTAAAACATGTTTCAAACGTCTTGATGATGCATCATTATAATTTTGAAATCTCTATGTTCCTAGCGGAATAGCTAATACCGAAGCACTAGTCAAATATTTCTTCAATTTTTGAAAATTTTGCTCGCATTCTTTAGTTCACTCAAATTTAATATATTTTCTTATCAGCTTGGACAATGACATAACTATTTGTGAAAACCCTCTAATAAGCCTCCTATATTATCCAACCAAACTAAAAAAATTGCGTACCTCTGTAACATTATTTGGTGTGGGTCATTCCACTATAAAGTTGGCACTCATATGATGCACACAACTTCAATATGACTCACATACAATAAGTTCGGTTGCACCGGATATAGGACACCCGAAGGGAGATTACACCTTGCCTGAATGACAACCAAAGTGCTAAATCATCACCGTGTGTAGGACACCCTATAGGAGATTACACGTTGCCCGGATAACAATTATAAGCTAAAATCGGATGATAAGCACAAGCAAAGTTTGATGTGTCATGCAATGTATGATACACACATATGCGTGGCCTAGATATATCAAAGTGCTCTATAGAATGGTACAATACTTTGCTAGCAATGAAACTATCATATACGCATTTTAAAAAGAAAGCCAAGTTTCATACATGCCAAACATGTAAGCATTAAGCCAAATTTATTTTGCACACATGATGAACTTAAAATAACAAGCATTTGTACATGAATTCATACTTGAGAATTACTTTACTTTGTGAACATGTTGAATATCACATTATGAAGCACAAGTCAAAATATGATTTTTCATGTGCTTGGATATAAAACCATGTGCAAAGCAAAACAAAATGTGTTTTTTAGACGTTTAAACATCAAGTTATTTTATGTGATTGGATATGAGTACATACACATTTATGGCCAACAACGCATTGTTATGCCAAAATTGTATTTTCATGCCAAAAATGTACTTTCTTGTCAAAAATATATTTTTATGCCACAAATAAATTTTTATAAAAAAATAATTTGTTATGCATTTAAATGGAAAATTATGAATCATGCTTATATAAGTATGAAAATATACACATGCCAAAAACACAATTTTTATGCAGTTTTTGTTTTTTTAACAAAAAAAAAAAATGCAACATATCATATGAAGATGAATATGTATGCGTGCATATAAGATGAAAATGAATCCATCATATGATGGAAAACACATGCTTTCCCCAAGGCGATCTCTCCTGAGATCTAGGCTCAAGACCATAGAGAGGTGTACCAACACCTTAATGTGCAAGGCAGCAAAATGCCCACCTTTGTTTGATTGGCAAGGAAGAATACTTTCTCTTAAAGAGAAATCTTCATTTTCTAGGGAATGAAGATCAATAATTTCTTCATTCTATATAGTCTTAAGCCTCAAATCTCTATTCAAATGAAGCCACCAACATCAAATGGTGAAATTAGTGCAATCTCATCTTAAGAATAGGTTAAAACTAAGGGATTTTGAAGAAAACTCATGGATTGATAAGGAATCAAAGAAATGCCACTTAACCTAAAAACTTCCTCTAACATCAGCCTTAAGTTCTCTAACATCAGCTAAAAGGCTTTTCTAGAAAGAAAATGGAGTTGTAGATAGATTTCTCACCAACAAGTTGTTTGGAGTATCGTTCTCTTTCTCCTAACTTCTTTGTCCTATGCAAAGTGGCTGACCTTCCTTTACTTCTCCCAAAGAACTCTCAAGAGGAAGAAATTTCCCTCTTGCTTTCCAAACAAGCAAGAAAGAAAAGTGGTGGTGGAAGAAATAGATGAAGAAGAAGAAGAAGAAGAAGAAGAAGAAGAAGAAATGAAGTTGTCTTACTCTCCTTTGCTCTCAGCTCTCTCCAGCAAGAAAATGTTGCAAAAAGCCCTCACTTTGTGCTGAGGTATGAGATTTTATCCTTGGCATGCCATGCAAAAACACTCTAGCGCTATCCTCTCCTTTGGCCACCTCAAAGTTGATTTACTTGGGTTTGGCCACCTATATTCAGCATGGGAGACATTGGATTATGCAAATATTCTTCTAGTAAGTTATTCCAATTGATCCAAATCCAAATTTTGGATTAAAACATGAAAAGTCAACATGTTCAGCATGTTTCGCTGTATCGGGGCACCTAAGCGCTAGAACCGCTCTCTCTGGGCATGCCAGATGCCTAGACGCCGCACGGAAAGCGTCCATGGAGAGGTCCTATGAAAATTTTTTATCATGGGAGATTATGTATGATTAAAATATGTTCCTCAAACATTAAAATCGACATTAAACACTTGTCATATCAAAAATTAATGTTGACCAATGGTGACAACTTTCGGGCACGGCTACACCAAGCCAATCCCGATTTCACGGTTGAAGTGTGCCAAAAAATTTCGTCAGGATGTTTTGAGTCTTGGAAGCTACGTATCAATGAAATATGGTCCCATAACATTCAAGTGGATATCCAATATGTGCAATAACAAGAATTGATTCCAATGGGTGCACCTGTCTCTTCCACGCGTGCACTTGTTCAATGTATGTCATTAGTGGAGAGCTAGGAATGAACGAAATATGGTCCATGCGTTCAAGTAAACATCCTACACACATCACATCAAAAGTTGATATCAACAAAGATTATTAAATAATCTCTGTTAAAATTTATATTTTTGGCAGAATAAATAATATCGGTGTTTATATTATTGTTATTTGCTTATTTGGATTGGTTTATTGATTCAATATTTGAAAATAATTATTATAATTTAATGTTTTGTATCATCGATTTTTAACATAGGCAAAAGTTGCGTCAATAACTAATAAAATCAGAACTTTAAACATATAATTTAATTGATATTTTAACAATTACACCAAACCAATCAAATATATTTGATTCAATTTGATTTTTTTGTATTATCCAAATGATGCACACGCCTAATTAGCTCATACCTATTGAAGCTGCTATACTATTGGATTTTTTTTTTGGATTTGTCCATAGAAGAGCTTCTCGATTTGTAACTCCCAAAGTGTGATATTTGACATGCATTTGTTTTTGTTTGGGTATACAAATATCAAGTCTTCTTCGTTACTAGATGAGCTTGAAGGATCAGACCAAGTTGAAGTGAAAGTTCGATTGACTTGTTTCAAAGTGATTCTTTTTGGCAGTTTTGAGTCATTTGTGATGTTCCTTACTTACTGAATTCTTACAAAAGATGACTTGTAGAGAATGTGTCATTGGCAAAGTCATCAATAAAATTATGATTCGATTCTAGCATTTGATTCTATAATTGGATGATATGCTATATGAAATTTTGAGATCCCGTTTCTTAACATTGATTGAAAATAGAGGTTGCTATCATCAGATCTAGATTTGCTTGGGAGATGAGTGAAAGCCACATTCAAGGAGAACGTATGAATGGCTGGTAATTTCATTGGTATGCTCTGTGTGCCTTGTAATTTTATGAAGATTATAGACAAGCTCTTAAACCATTTTTTTGTAACATTTTAGCTGTTTATTTTGATGATGGCCTCATTTAGAGTAACTCTAATCCAGAATACCTCAATCATAGTAGTCGTGTTCTTGAGGCTTTTCTATTATATAAGTTGTATGTTATTCTAAAAAAGCATGCCTTTTTTCAAAATTTATTTCTTTTTGGTTTCTTTCAATGGATGAAAGTTTGATTCTTAAAAGAATAGGGCTATTAGATGGCCTCAACAAAATTGAATTTTTTATGTATGAAGCTTTCATGTGCTAGCCTCTTTCATTTATCATTTTATTGGAGACTTCAGTTCCATTACTCCGTTAACTGAAATCTGGAAACATGACATTCAAATGGACGGCCTGCCACAGCTAAGGCATCGACCTTATCAAATCTATAATGATTGAGTTCTGCATGCCTTGTGCTTTCTGATTCTATTGAGGTTTCTAAAGTTTCCTGTGCACTCTGTGAGTACGGATTGGTGGTGTGCTGAGCCAAGAAAATCATAACATTGGTTAATTCACTGAAAGCTTGATTATGCTTTTTCATTTTCGCATTACAACTTTTATAGAAGATAAAATTGTGTATTGCCCATGCTTTAAAATTTATTGTTTGGGAGTTACATCTAGAAGGATGTTTTATTATCTTCAGTCTAATGCAAATTTATTTTACTCAATGGGAATAACTGTAACAATATTTTTAAGATAAAATACTATTTATAATGATGTTTTATTACCAAAGATTTGTACGACCCTGTCGGCCGTTTTATCGTCCAACTTCGTAGTTTGAAAAAAAGTGATGATTTTGTGCTTTTAAAAATAATTTAAATATAAATATAATCTTTTTTTTTTAAAGTAACATTTTAATTTAAAATAGGTGAGACCAAACGGGTCTCATATTTTAAATAGTTTAGACGAGTGAATACGATACTACATGCAATACACTTATCCCGAAGAATAAATATATCACTTGTAATAGAGATTCAATCACCTAGACTAAAGAATTTGTGACATCCGTTTGGTCTGCGAAATATTTTTATAAAAAGGCCAACAAGTTCCCCTATCTAACATAAAAATTAGATAGGGTTTATTTTATCTGGGTTCCTGGTTCCCTATAGAGGCAAGCCCCTATAGTTAATTACATCTTAAATGATCGAAATCACTTAAGAAAACTCTCGATTAAGATCAGGTGGTTTTGCTTTCAAGATTCCAAAGTTTAGGTTTTCACGATTGGACATAGGAAAATTAAATGGGAATGACTCAAAATAGGAACAATTATTTAAGGAATTCAAATGAAAGAAAAGTAGGGGATATCACAGATCTAGGGAAAACCCCAGTGACCTCCCAACTATCCTATTGTTTGGCTTTATGTATTTGAAGTGATGTTTATTTGATATTTCAATCTTGTAAATTATTTAAGATTTAGGACTTATGTTTGCACAATGTCGGACTGTGCAAATAGCCTAAAAAGACAGGAGGATTTACACCGTACCGAACGGTAACCTCGGAATCCTAAAACGTTAGGACTTATAATTACACAATAGAGTTATGCAAAAAGCCTAAAGAAGTGATCCTATGGGTTGTTATTTAAACTAAATAAAGTGATAGGTGATGTGAAAATGTTTCGTTGCTGCAGATCCACCTGGAAATTGTTCATCGTCGCGCTGCCCACGATGTTTGCTCCGAGCCTCTTGTAGTAGCACCTCCTGGTTTAATTTTAGTTTTGAACAAGCTCCTAACCGCTAGGTTATCCTAAACTAAGACATAGTATATCAAAATAACTAAACATGCAGTGTGAAAGAAAAGTAACAATGCACTGTATAGTAAAGAGAAAAGACAATATAACATGCTGAAAGAAGAAACATAACATGCTATGGAAGCAGTATAACAGACTATGAAAATAATGTAACATGCTTTTAAAATAAAATGCTGTAACGTAAATTAAACCTGTACACCTGAGAGGTTCATCGCTCCTTTAAATTTAGCTATTATCTGCTGTGTAAAGAGGGAGGTAAGACCTGAAAAAGACTTAATAGAAACAGGTAAATTGCAGAGAAAAGACAAATAAATAAAATGAACCATATCACATATAAATGACCAAGAATGGGAAATTTATATGTGATATTGGGATGTCCCCAATTGCCAGGAGGATTTGAATATAGGACAAACTCAAATTCCGGAGCATTGGGTTTCAGTTTTGGTCAAGTTAAGGCAAGAATTTCATTATTTAATTTAATTAAATCAGTTATGAATCACAATCTAGTGCACCCTCGTGCCTAGTGTCTTACTTATCTCCTAAACTGAGGTTAGACGTTTGGATTTCTTAGGGTCATTTAAAAAATTAGGATGATAAACTATCTCATAAGCTGTGCTCTTAAGATCTAGGATGCCTGCACTTTAGGTTAAACTTGAAGTGTCCTAAGGTGTCTAATTTCAATTAAGTGTTTTTCCGTTAACCCTCAAATATCTATAGATCCAGCTTATCTCGCTATCAGGATCCTAAAACCCAAGGGTAAACTCATAGTTTTGGCAAAGGAGTTGTGAGTTGTGCTTCAATCCTAGTTAAAGGAATTGTATTTAAATTGATTCAAAGCTTAAGGGATCTAAGTGTAAGTCCACTAATCTCTCAATCGTTATCTAAATTCTCATTTCTTCCGATTCCAACTAATCTTCCAATTTGCAATTTATTTTTCCTTATGTAAAGGAAAAGGTGGATTACGCTACCCTGCCTCCTCTTTAGATTGTATCATCCCAAAAATTCAAATTTCAATTTCAATTTTCTCTCATCTTTTCTTTCCCTCCTATTTTCTTGAGATTATAAATCATTTCTGAATTTAATTAAATCGAAAATCCCCATTTTTAACTTGACCATTAAAAAAATAAAACAAACGAAAATGAGACCGATTCATTTTTAAAACCAAATTAAATCAATAAAACTCACGAATGTTTCGGTCTAAAACATTTAAATTCGTTAAAAAGAAAAATGATCGGATCAATCCTGAGAAGGATATCCTTTCCAAGTAGCGCTTTTATGGATTTCTAAATCCAACATGATTTCATTTTATATCAAACCCAAAATGAAACTTCAAAAGCCTTCTTCATTTCATAAAATATGAGATAACAATTCATAAGGAACATCTTTCTATACCTCTAAAAATCACACCATTATCAAAGCCCCTCAATTTCAATTTTAATCAAAAGCTCGCGAATAAGGCAACAACCCAAAACCAAAAAAGTCAAACCCAGCTAAATGAATAGACAGCTCATGGCTAAGGCATCATCCCAAAACCAAGACTCAAATCCAGCATACACTTCAACAAGAGGCAACAAGAGAAGCAAAATGTAAGCCTCAAAATGTAATTTCTAACATTTAAAACAACTTCTAACATGTATTTCAACAAGGGGCAGCAAAAAGTGCAAAATAAAGGCCCCAAAAATGTAATTTCCAACATTTAAAACATCCTCCAGCATGTATTTCAATAAGGGGCAGCAAGAAGTGCAAGATAAAGGCCCAAAGAATGTAATTTCCAACATTTAAAACATCCTCCAGCATGTATTTCAATAAGGGGCA
>NEWO01000710.1:222149-243143 GCA_003013225.1 Phalaenopsis aphrodite
AATGTAATTTTCAACATTTAAAACATCCTCCAGCATGTATTTCAATAAGGGACAGCAAGAAGTGCAAGATAAAGACCCCAAAAATGTAATTTCCAACATTTAAAACATCCTCCAGCATGTATTTCAACAAGGGGCAGCAAAGGAAGTAGATAAAAGCCCTCAAAATTATAGTCATTTCAGCCCATAAAACAGACCAAAAACCTGCAATTAAACCTTTCAAAACTAGGATAAAACCGCAGCCCAAAAAAGTCGCCAAATCCATCCAATTAACCAACAAAGAAATCATCAACACAACCCATAAATCACCAAAACAAACATGACCCAAACCTGCCTTTCAAGAATCCTAAATGTGTGCACATTTGGCTCAAGTATTGCATAGGTATAAGTATTTCCGGCATTCAAGTTCTCATGCACTTGTAGGTTTAACACCAACTTTATCATAGGGCTAGCATGCATGAACAAATGAAAGTTTAGGTGTTAGATATGTAAATGCAAAAGAATAAAGGGGCATGCTTGTAAACTTTTCAAATTTCATGCTGTTTGGAACAGAAGAGCTATAAATCTTTGCAAATAAAAAAAACAAAGCCCATTAAATTTCAGAAAGAATACTTAAGTGTTCCCTCCCCAAAAAAAAGATTTCAAATGCTTGTCTTAAAACATACCCAAATCTTGCTTCTACATGAGATAGGAAATATTTTTATGCCATCCGAAATATTGCAAGAATAGAAGAGGGGAGAAGAATACCTCACTTCAGCAGATTTAAAGCAAAGCACTGTAAAACAGGTTCAAGAAAAATACTCCCACAGAAATCTTTCTTAAAAGCCTCACATAAACAGCCACCCACACTTCCTCAGCTCCAAGCACAAGAGAATGAAAAGAACAAGTGAGAATGAAGTTAGAAGAGATTTTGACAGCACTTCCCCACTTTCAGAATTTCGGCCAGCACACACACACCCTCCCAAAGTGGTGTTTTAAAGCAAAGAAAAGAGGAAGGAGAAGCCACCTACCAGCCACCCTAGCCAGCAAATCGTGTGAGGGGAGAGGAGGAGAAAAATTTAAAGCAAGAAGAAATGCGACCTGGGGCAGAGAAAGGGTCGGCCAGGTGGAACATCGCGGTTGGGGGAACGTTCGGTCGAGGAGAGCTCAAGGAGACGAGCTGCGTGCGCAACCAGCGGCGGAATGCCGCGTGTGAGGAGGCGAGGAAGACGCTCGGGCTCGACTGCGGCCGATCGCTCCAAGCGCGCGGGAGTTAGGGCACGGGAGAGGGCGATGTCGGGACCGAGCCGGGCAATGTCGAAGGAGGATTTAATTGTGCAAGGGGGAAAGGGAAATAGATATTTAGGGTTTTTAGAAATATTATATAATTAAAAAGAATAAAGATATTTAAAATTTTTTTTTTTTTAAATATATAAAAAAAAATTTGATTTGCACATTTTACTTTGTGTGAAATAACTGCAAATTGGACATCCCCTTTTAGGTAATTTCGACATTTCAGACGTTCCGGCGCAGTCCGATTTGCCGTCGGAAGTTGTTTTGACGAATTCATCGATTTGCGTGCCAATTTTCTTGTGTCGAAAGTATAGCAATATGGGTGTCCTTTCCTATCAAAATGAGTATCCTGGACGCGTTGGCGTAGTCCAATTTGTCGTCGGAGGTCATCCGGAGAAGTTCGCATTTTCACCCGTCTTTTGGGCTTAATTGAAGTCCGACTTCGTGAATTTTGTGTATTTGATGTGTGTATGTGACGAAAAAGGTCGTGACGATGTTTTCCTAAGGCTTGAAGTCCTATTTGGAACATTTTCCTTGAATCTTCGCAAAATAGCCCATAACCGCTCGTTCATAAGACGATGGTCTTGTGCCAAAGATGCTAGACATCAAAGGAAAATAGGAATTGGATGGAATTTCTAGAAAGGTGAGTCTCAATTCTAGTTTTCTAAGATGATCCATAGGAATTTCTAGAGCTAGATCCTAAGACCCTAGAAAAGGAAATGACCTTAAAAATGAGGTCAACAGACCCAAATACTTCTTTGGCATTTATCTATGGTAGAAAAGAAAAATACATGCTTTCTGTCAAAGTTTTGAGAAAAATATGTTGAATTCTGAATAAACTCAATGTCTTTTCCCTTTGCTTTCATTCCATTAAATAATAATCTTACAATCTATTTTATGTATAATATATTTTAGGTAACTTAATAATACATATTTCAAATCTAAATATTCAGCTAAAAGAAAGATAAATTAGAATAAAGATATTAGAAATAATTTAAATAAGGAAGCTCCTAATTACAGAAAATTTCTAATTTAGCTGCCTGATTTCCATCATTCCTGATTGACATCTCCCCTCAAATTGATGTTGACTGATCAAGAAGCATCAATTTGCCAACAAAAATTGATAACACTGTCAGGATAAAAAATTCTCAAGCCGTGAGTGTCGAAGTCGAGAATGTTGAAGGCTCATAGACAACTCCTGAAACATAACATGATTTGAGCTAAGAAAAGCAAGAAATCCTTTATCATTGTCGTCTAGAAATTTGAATCATAGCCACAGGAAGGAACTGCTTCTAGTTACACGATCCAAATGCTACCGATCATAGACCACAAATAGGATCCAGTTCCACGATCCAGATGTTATCGATCATAGCCTACAAGTAGGATCCAAATGCTACCGATCATAGCCCACAAATATGATCCAGTTACACGATCTAGATGCTATCGATCATAGCCTACAAATAGGATCCGCGTCTTGATATCCAGTTACACGACCTAGATGCTATTGATCATAACCTACAAGTAGGATCCGCGTCCTGATTCAAATGCAATTGATTTTTCCTACGGCGATGAGGACGATTTGTTCTCTTATCTTCATGCCAAAAGTGCTAAAGTCGAGATGCCGAAGCCATTAGCACTGAAGCAGAGAGTGCGCAAGCGGTGTATCTTGGTATCAACAATTACTATCCTAGTCCCGGTGTAGTTTTGGATAGCAGACTTTGTTTTTGCGTCTTTACCGGAGAGCCTACCGATGGCGCGTGAGAGATGTTCGCCTCAAAGGGTTTCACGTCCTTGATCTCGAAGGAGTCGGCATAGAGGTCGTCGAGACGCAAGAGAGCAATCACGTCCGCAATGTCGAATCCTAGCATGAAGGCATGAACGAAATCGACACATTTCTGGAGGTTGCTGATATCTGTTGTGTCGACTCAAGTCTTCAACTCGACTCTCAGAAACTTAAGATTCATGTTTATATCAACCTTCATCTGCTCGTAGACAAGTGTGTAGATATCCATCTGGTATTTCTTCAAGGGCGAGAAGCGATGGAAGGCACTGGAACTTTCCTAAACTGAATCTTTCCATCCAACATTTCATGCGGCTTCATAGCCTCGAATCGAGGCCGCAACAATGGTGCGGCCGTCTTCGAAGCAGGGTCGCTGCCCTCCACTTCCATGGCTGTCGGCGGAGCCAGTGGATTAGGCAATTCCATAGAATAGTTGGAAGAAGATGCCTGAAAACCTAGGGATCCACTAGCCAATAGAGAAGATCGCAACAGAGTAGCTTGTTGTTGCTACTATTCCGTAAATTTCTAAAAGCAGAGATTTGAGCAGGGTTGCACAAAGACCAATACAAAGTAGAGCAGGCCGAGTCAAAGAGGAAGATGAACTAGAACAAAGACAACGCAGGCGAAGAAATAATGGGACCACGAGCAGACGAGCGAGAATAAAGACAGAAATAGTTTCTCTTCCTAACTTGCAATAAGGCTAGCGGGAAGGGAGTCTTGATGGCACTCCAACAATTATCGGTAGTGTCGGCCATTTATTTTGAAAATCATTTAAGTTTAATATAATATGTATGTATGATTATAATTTTAGAAAATAATATTTTAATTTTGAAAAGTGAAACCGAATGAATCTTAAACATTTGGTAGTTTAGATGGTTGAGCGCGATACCACAAATAATACATTATCCCGAAGGATATGCATATAACTTGTTGGTAGGCTTAACCGTCAACACTAAAAAATTTGTGACGTCCGATGGGTCTGCGAAACTTTTTTATAAGCTGACAAGTTCCTCTATTTAATACGGG
The DNA here is from genome assembly GCA_003013225.1 of Phalaenopsis aphrodite. NCBI lineage: Eukaryota > Viridiplantae > Streptophyta > Magnoliopsida > Asparagales > Orchidaceae > Phalaenopsis > Phalaenopsis aphrodite. The sequence goes on from NEWO01000710.1 coordinate 226,225, forward strand.
AGATTAAATAAGGTTTATATTAATCTGAGTTCTTAAGTTTCCTATAGAGGCAAACTCCTATAGTTAATTACATATTAAATCACCGAAATCACTTAAGAAGACTCGATTAAGATCAGTGGTTCTGCTTTCAAGATTTAAAAGTTTAAGTTTTTAAGGTTAAATGTTAGGAAATCAATGAGGAAGGACTCAAAATTGGAACAATTATTTTCAGGAGTTAATAAAGTGAAAGGTAAAGGATGTCAAAGATTCAGGGGGGAACCCGTAATTGATTCGAGTTTGGTAAATCGTGAAGCCTTATACGGGTGCAGGCAACGTAAATTTCAATAATTATGTGAATCGAGTGCGTGAATTGTGGTATTCGTGTATCGTGAGTGCGTGAATTGTGGTATTCGTGTATCGTGAGTGCGTGCGAACGACACAGATTTTCTTAAGGCTTTAGATCCTATGGGTACTTGAATTGAGTTTCGTCACGCTGGTTTTAATCAACTCACCCAAACGTTGATGATTTCGAACCAGCCATATGAAACTGCAATGAGTCAAGAAGTGGCTCGAAAATCTAGTTCGTGCGGGTCTTAGACTAATCCTCTAAGGGTCTGTTTTGGGCAGCTTATTGGTGTGGTGGCGTTTTGAAAACGCACCTGGTATGTTTGGGTAAACTTCGTTTTGACAGCTTATGCGTTTTTAAAATGCTGAAAACAGTGTTTTCACATCGCACCTCTCTAGGTGTGGTGGCAGGTTTTTGACAACGGTCTGACTTTTCCAAAAAAATAAAAATTTGTAATAGCCACCGCACCTAGCTTATAAGCAGATTATTTTTAATCAGCTTATCAACAGATTATTCAATAAGCTGCTGCTGTCTCAAACAGACCCTTAAGAGAGTCAGTAGGAAACCCTAAGGCTAGATCGACTCTAAGAAGAGTAAGAGGCTTCATAAAAAATGAGGTCAACAAATGAACCCTCAATAGGTGTGGTGTGCAGTACAAGCATGTCGCGTTTATTGACGTTGACCGAAGTAATCAATAGAACCACCCAAAAAGATGTGCAAATATCAATATCAATAGTTGAATTTGAGTTGAGTAAAGTTAGTTTTTTGTTGATGATTAGCAAGTGTATTTTTCAAATTGTGATTGTGAGTTTTAGCTTTCAAATTTGCATGCCGATTTGATTTGTTTGTCAATTTGATTTGATAGAAATCATTGCGGTAGGAAGGGATCTAAAGCAATGCAAAATCGGATGTCAGGATCCTTATCCTCTAAAGTCTAATATGAACCATTGCGATAGGGAAATGTCTAAAGCGATGCCGAATCTGATATCATAATCCTCATTCTCTAAAGTCTAATATGGACTATTGCGATAGAGGAATGTTTAAAGCAATGCAGAATCAGATGTCAGAATCCTCATCCTCTAAAATTTAATATGAACCATTGCGATAGAGGAATGTCTAAAACAATGCAGTATTAGATGTTGTGATCCTCAACCTCTAAAATATAGGGTGAACCATTGCGATAGAGGGATGTCTAAAGCAATGCGGTATCGAATGTTGTGATCCTCAATCTCTAAAATATAGTGTGAAACATTGCGATAAAGGAATGTCTAAAGCAATGCCGTATCGGATGCTATGATCCTCAACCTTTAAAATACGATACGCACCATTGCAATAGGATGAGCTCCTAAAGCAGTGCGTAGGAGATGCGGTCCCATATCAAATAAACCGTCATCCCTCATACGAACGGGGCAAAAGATAATGAAGAGTGTGGTTCTACGTAGACCTATGGAAGGAAACTGAGCCGAGAGAAGTGACGTTGGTGATAGGTTGAGAAAACTCAACCTGACCAGGTTGAAACTGAAGTTCGCAATTTTGATTTCGATTTTGATTTTTTTTTTATGAGATTGATTTTGTGAGTTTTTATTTATTTGAAAATTTTGTTTTTGGACCTAGTTCTAGACACACGTGGCATCAGTGCTTCTAAGAACAAAATCTGTCTTTAAAGCATCACGACGCACGGTGCTTCTTAAGATATTGTTGACTGATCGGAAGCATGTAAAAAAAATAACCCATCCTTTAAGGTACTATGTGATTTGTATTATTTCAGGTATACATAAAGATGTGCTATTTCAAAGGATAACGCGGTTCGAGAGGTTTCGACTTTGTGGTGCCGTTGTCGTTGGTATCTTTTTCATCACCACTCTTATATAAATTGTTCATGTAGCTCGAAGGAACACTTCAATGTTCTCGAATTGAAGTCATAGTTGACGTTCCTGTGTTGAAATTGCAATTGAATTTTCTGGGTCACGTAACTCGTTCCTGAGTATAATATCAAAAGAATCTGCTTAAGTGGTTCTTTTTTTATTTTTTCTTAACACGCATTCTGAGACATTATAGCTCATTCGAAATTTAAGACCCAGTCAGAGTTCTTAAAGTGAAGGACATGATCATTAGAGCATCAATTTCACTTGTCCCTTAAGTCATAATTTTGTCAAAACGCCAAAATACCATAAATTTGTTACATTGAATGCACTTTTCTTGATTTTGCTTCTGATGGGCTTTGAGCATACAACGTGAACTATTCCAAAAAGAAAATTTTTCTTCATTTGATATCACATTGTCTACAGAATTTCAAACGAACTCCGAACTATGGTGAGAGGGTCTGGACTCACTACCCGTTGTCCTGCTGATGTCCTCAAGAACTGGAACAATTGGATCGACCAAAATTATATTGGTGGAATCTCTTTCAAGTTCTTTCAAATATTCTTTCGAGATTATTATGTTCCCATTTATGAAATTCTTTTCGAGCTACTCTTTGAAGCTGAAACAGGCCTTTATGGTATGTCCAATCAGTTTGTGGTATGGGCAATACTAAGGGTGATCCCTCTTATCGATCTCATCTGGCTTTTTTAGCTCTGACAGTCTGAATTTAGGTTTTTCTGACCAAATCTTGAAATATTTCTTCCACTGCTTCTTTCTTGAATGAATATTCCCTGTTTATATATTCTTTGATCGTAAGAGGCAATTTGCTGTCTACGTGCTGAGAAGGTTGAGTATGCTGCTGTAGACATTGATAGTTCTGTTGAGGCCGCATCAACTGTATCTGCAATGGTCGCTTCCCCTTATCAACCATTATTACTGTCCCAGACTTTTCTTCAAACACTTTCATCAAATTTGGCTTTTCAATTTTCATCTGTGGTAATTGTAATTATTTTTGAATCGTAGCTATAGCAATCGTTAGCTCTTCTATCTTCTTCTCCATTCGGCTGATTTGCAGATCCTACTGTTGAATGGCCATTTGTAATTCATCCACTGTGTTCTCCTCGATATGAAATAGAGCGTCGCGCGAAGATGATGTGGCCCTGACTTCAATATCATTGATTTTAGCGAACTCCTCAACCATGTAATTAGTCGAGGTGTAATCATCCTTGCTGGCATTGTTCCTTTGTTCTTTGGCTAACTATGCGGCATCGACTCTAAGTCTTTCCAGGGCGGCCTCAATTGATTTTGTTCTAGTTATTTTGAGGTCAATTGGAGGATCCTGATGCACAACTTTTTCTGGATTAGGCTCTGTCGTAGTTGTAGTAGCAGCTGTCGGAATGTCATACTCATAATCCTTTTTAGGAGAATTCCCCCCCGAATTCTCTCGTAGTATCGATCCGGCGACCCTAGGTCTCCGCCACTTCTCCTTTGATACCGACGCTCCAAGGCAGGATATCTCGTTGGTGACAGCGGCCCATTGGACAGAAGTGTGGTCCCTGGTCTGCGGACCAGATGCACTGTCAAGCAAGTCCTTATCCTTAACTGAGGTTAGAGTCTTACTGTTTGTGGTGACAGAAATGGTTCGGACCTGGTTTAAAGTCTCTATTGGCGAATTGGACCAAGCTGTACTTCATTCATCCTCAAGTGCATGGGGTTCAGTCGGAATCATTGGATCAGCCGAAATCATATTAATGGAACCTCTTTCAGGTTCTCTTAAATATTTTTTCGGGATCGTTTTGTTTCCATTCTTGAAGTTCTCCTCAAGCCAATCTTTAAAACTAAAGCACTCTATGGGATGTCCGGTGCATCTATGATACGAGCAGTATCTCAGATGTCCTTTCCTGTTGACCTCGTCTGGTCTCTTTGGTTCGGGAAACCTGAATTTGGGGGTTTTGATCAGATTGCGGAACATCATTTTCACTGCTTCATTTTTGAAAGAGTATGTCCTATTTGATCGATCAACCAAGGTTGGGAGTTGTTTTTCGTCTTTTTGATAAAACCTTTATCGATATATTTTTTGATTATGTTGTTGATAGTCTCGCCGCTGGCGATGACGAGTTTATCGAGGTCGTCCAGCCTGTAATTGCAATGGTCGTTTGCCTTTGCCAACTATTGCCACTATTCCAAACTCAGTTGTTTTCACTTGCTTTGGTATCTCGATCTTCTCTGGAAATCCAAATTGATTTGTTACTTCCTGAAGATTCCGGGCTTTGCTAAGTAGTTTTTCAAACGTCTTTATTGTAAATTCTTTGAGAAGGAATGCAATCGGCCCATAAATAATTTTTAATAGGATTTCAACTACATGCTGCTCCTGGAGCCGTGGTTCACATCTCATGCTTAAATTTTTCCATCGCAGAATATAGTTCACCAGAGTTTCGTTCGGCTCCTGTTTCTCCACCACGAGATCACCAATGGTGATATGGTGCTGAGCTCCAGCGAACAGCTTGACAAAAAGGTTTTCCATTTTTGCGAACGTTTTTACTGAACCATTAGGCAGCATGACATACCAGTCGAAAGCGACTACCGAATGGTTGCTAACGAACGGGCGGAAAACAAATCATCGTTACCCCCCCCGTGTTGCAGCAACTTGCCTGAAAGTGTGCAACATGCTGTCGGGGGTTTCCAGTACCATCGAAAGTCTTGAAATGAGGTGGTATAAAACCCATGGGATATTGGACAACATCAAACTCTTCAGGGTAGGGTCTACCCTTTAGAACTGATGCCCTCCTTTGGATTGAGCAAGAGTATCTTTCGCCTGCTGTTCTACCATTTGTTTGATATCCATTTCAGATATTAGACTTTGGATGACATCTTTTTTTGGTTGCTCCTTTTTGTTAACAGAAGTGAGCTCTTTCCCTTCGTTTGCGGAGTGAACAATCTCTAGCTGATTTGCTCCTGAATGTGTTATTATCTGCGGAGAGTGTGTCTACCCTTGAATCGTGTCCATAGCGGCTGCCATCCATTTTATTCTCCTTTTCATGTGGTCAATCTGTTCATCCTTCTGCTGGATGATTCGTTGGAATGCTTCAGTGGCATTTTCCTCAATCGGTGGTCGGTCTTCCCGTAAAGATGACGATACTCCGATCTCAACAACGTGAACTTCTACAAAGTCTTTTTACATACAGCTTATCAAATCTTTCTCATCATCAAGTTCATTTCTTCTTTTTTCATATAATTGTTTAATATTTGCCCTTAATTTCTCCAAAGTTACCTGAATTGACTCTCATTTAACAATCGCGAGGTCAATTGAGGATGACTAGTAGATGACCTCTTTTAAAGAAAGCTCTGAAACAACAAAACTTCTTCAGGCTTGGAACCTTCCTTGATTTTGTCAGCTTTGGTGTTCTCTGCAAGTATCGGTCCAGTGGCTTTAGGTTGCCACACCATCTTTTTTTATGATGATACTCTAGGGCCTTTGCCCTCCTGACCTTGGCTGTCTTTCCATTTCTGTTTCTGTTTCGTCTTTGCGTCTGAGTCGATGGCGCGGATATCGAACTGGACCCAATTTTAAAGATAGAGGGGATCAGAGCAAAAGTCAGACTTTCCTTGGCAACGTGCTCACCAACAACTTGCACACTTTTTCCTTTTACTGCAACAGGAGCAGTAGCGGGTGCAGAGACAGTCAGACCAGTAAGGGCAACAACAGTGGTCCTAGGCGTGGCCTCAACGATCCTAGCGGCAGACTTGACAGCAATGATAAAACCCTTCTTGACTAACACCCTCTTTAGTGGGGGGAACTCTTCAGCAGACCTCAAGTTAAACTCGACAATAGACTCAACAGTTCTGTCCGTTTCAGATTTTAGCACAGCGACGGTACCGCTACTGAACTTGACTCTGGCATTATCGAACCCTTGCCCAAATTTAACAACTGCGACATCAGACAACTCATCTTTCTTAACGTCGAAGTCCATTCTAGCGATGAAAGAGAAGATCAGCCTAGGTGTAAACATTTTCTCTGTAGGTAAAAAAAAAAGATCAGCGCATTAACATCATTCCATGCTTCACGATAATGATTGCAGGATGAATATCAAAGCTTAACGAACATATCTGGCAAACTGGGTGTTTCTTGTTTAAACTCATCCAAATGATTTCTATTATTATTATTTATTTGAATTTTATTTCGTTTCATTTAAGAGGAAAAGAATTTGAAAATAACAAATTTCAAATCATTTTAAAGAGTAAATGCAACGAATATGAAGCATAGGACCCGGTCCTAATACTGGAGAGCGGTGATCCTACACCAAACTCATTTCGGTCAATACCGTTGGTTGCTCCCAATTCACCACACATATTGGGGGTCCAACCCACTTTAGACCCATTCTTAAGTTCTGGGGATTCCAGAATCTCTCTGTTAAGGGTTATTAAACAAATGACTCCATAATTTAGAAAGAGTTGGCTATACCCGCTCAAGGAAGAAACGAGCGATGTACCTCAATGTAAGAATGGTAGTCTAACCCGCTAGGGATGTGAACACACTACCGATGTATGAAGACAAAATCTATTGATCAAAATGGAGAGAGAAACTAGAGTCCACCGGAGTCACCAGAATTTATCGGCCATTTATTTTGAAAATCATTTAAATTTAATTTAATATATATGTATGATTATAATTTTAGAAAATAATATTTTAATTTTGAAAAGTGAGACCGAATGAATCTCACACATTTGGTAGTTTAGATGGCTGAGCGCGATACCACAAGTAATACACTATCTTGAAGGATATGCATATAACTTGTTGGTAGGCTTAACCACCTAAACATAAAATTTGTGATGTCCGTTGGATCTGCGAAACCTTTTTTTTATAAGCTGACAAGTTTTCTTATTTAATACGAGAGATTAAATAAGATTTATATTAAGTTGGGTTCTTAAGTTCCCTATAAAGGCAAATCCCTATAGTTAATTATATTTTAAATTACCGAAATCACTTAAGAAGACTTTCAATTAAGATAAGTGGTTTTGTGTTCAAGATTTCAAAGTTTAATTTTTCATAGTTAAACGTGAGGAAATCAAATGAGAGAGACTCAAAATAGAAACAATTATTTTAAGGAGTCAATGGAGAAAGGTAGGGGATGTCACAGATCCGGGGGGAACCCTGGTGACTTCCCAAATATCATACGATTGGATCTTAACTCTGAAGAGACCTCCTACACCTTGTTGTCGTGGTCTTGATCGCCGCTTTTCGTCCGCTTGCTTCCACACTCCGCTTCTTGAAAAAAACTACTCTAAGCTCCTTAACGTATCTATTATAGGTTCGGGGTTGTGGTGTGTATAAATATGCGGTTATTGGGTCAGTGGCTCGCTATAGGGTACCTCTTAAACAGGGTGCCCTACTGTCCTCTATCCTAAAAGACCCCTGCAAGTCTATAGAAGCAACATGAATAATAAAAGGGAAGCATGCTACGAAACGCAGTAAACGGTAAACATTAACTTCACAATCATGAATTGTATACATATGCAGTAAAGTGTGCAGTGAAGAAAGTCAAACGCTGTAATCATAAAACAAACCTGTATGCCTGACGAGTCTGTTACTTCTGTAAATGAGGTCAGTGTCGCAGGTACAACTAAACGAATATAATGAAAATAATTTAAGAAATGTGTAAGCATGAATTTATATAAACAAAAATGAAAAGCGATTACTACCTGAAAAATTCGAGAAAAGCGACAAATGACCCACGGTAACTCGAAGAAACCTATCGAAAACACGAGAAAAATTCGGGGGGAATCATGAATGATCTACAAAAATCTCAATAAAACCATAGGAAACATACAAAAAATCCGAGAAAAGAAAGAAAACTGTAACCATTCGGGTCGGGTTAGACTCAGATTATTCTCGAGGGACTCCAAAGGCAACTATCGGTCACCCATATGTATAGAGCCCGACATTCAACTAGAAGAGTTTCCTACAATACCAACTTAGGAGGTACTCCTTAGCCCAATGCCGGTGATTGACAAGTGGACAATCAAATTATATTACTTAAATTTTATATTTTAGCATGCATATAAGTTCCATGCATATAAGAGAAAGTAATATCTATTTTTTAGTCAAAATACTTTGGTAAATAACGTATATGTTCTTATCATTTTTATAAAATATGATTGTTCATAAGTTGATTGCATTGTCGGGCTAGGACCGCCAACAACTTAAGAAGGCAAGGGTGCCCTGCTAGTCTGGTGTCGGTGAATAATATTGTAATTCTACATTTCACCGGGTCCCTGGTTTGGGTCCCGATGTCGTATGATGGAATATTATTCCGGTCTTCCATCGAATGCCTTTATCATCAAGGCCTAAAACAAAAAAAAAAGACCGTCTAACTCACGACATTGCTTGATGGTTCATATATAACGACGACTATATCTGCGTGTTTATGTGTCGGACATAAGCACCTAAAACTAAACCAAGAAACAAGGAAATCGAACCGAAAAGAAAGAAATAAAAAAAAGGAAGAGTAACCCGCCTCCAAAACCAGATTAAAAAAGGAAACCAAAATTATAGGAGGGTTAGCCTCAAATATTCACCCAATGAGGCTCCTCGAATAAACAACAAAATGTGGCACATCTATCAGTTCTAGCTCTCCCTTTTCAAACTATCGGTGTGATAATCTGAAAGAGGTGTATCGAAAGGCTTCAATTGCTAGACCAAAACATTCCAAAAGGCACATTTTAAAAGATTCCAAGTTGCTCCCAATTCAATCCGAACTTGCTCAAAAGTCACACTTCAAAAGGGGCCCAAATTGCAACTAAACTCTCCTAACAAATATCTAAAGGATCTGGCATTGCAGTTAATTCAACCCAAAGAATTAAGCCGTCAACTATCTCCAAACATCTAGAAGACTAATCCTCGAAAAGGAGCACCCAAATTTTTCCAAACATAAAGATTAAAATGTTCCAATTCACAAAGATTAAAGCAATCAATTCCACTTCAAACCAAAAGCTCCCATGAGGTATAAACCCATCGCAACACAAGTAGGTGCTCATGGCTAGGGGCAGCAGGAGAGCCACCAACAAACACCAAGAGAGCCCAAACAACAGATTTCAGGTAGGGACAACTAGGGCGCCACCCAAAACCAACACAAAAGAACCCAACCAGTAGATGTCGAGTAATGGAAGCAAGGTCACCACCGAAACCGGCACAATAGAGCCCTGCTAGCAAGTTTTGAATAGGGGTAGCAGGCAAACAACCCACAACAACACAAGGAATCCAAATAGCTGATCTCGGGTAGGAGCAGCAAAAGCACCACCAAAACCAACACAAGGAGGCCACAATAATGATTTTGAAAAGATCCAACAGGGGAAACCAATCCAAATTAACATAGAGAAGCTCCAGCAAGGCTCTTGAATAGAGCTAGCAAGGAAAACAATCCAAACTAACACAAGGGAGCTCCAACAAGTCTCTCAAATAGAACTAGCAAGAGAGAAGAGAAAATAAAACTCCACAGCTCCGAAGCCAACAAAAGTAACCACCTGCACATATGTTTCGAATAGGGAGGGGGGCAACAAAGAAGCACAAACTGAAAATCCAACAGCCCCCAAGCAGAAACGCAACCCTCCATACATGTTTCAAACAAGGGGCAACAAAGAATCAGCAAGACAAAATCTAACAGCCCCCAAAGTAAAATTTCCAAAAGCCCCAACATTATATAAGTCCAACGAGGAAAATAGCGATCTTATGAGGCAGAAACACCCTTTAACTTCAACATAAAGGTACAGGTGAAATAAGAACACAAGGAAGGAGGTTGTACATGCATAAGAATTGAATCATGTTTTTTTTATAAGCCTACATCCTCAGCTAAACAAACATCTTGAAGCAATTAAGACAAACCCAACAGAAGTGCTAAAGATATAAACATCCATAACAACTGATAACAACTTCAAAATGAAGTACTGACTAAGGTAAACAAACTTCCTGTATCACATTCTTGACCCAACATCATGAAGTATTTAGATCAGAGCCAACAAAAACACTAAGAATCTAGCAACTAAAGGCAATTATCATAGCCAGGACAAACAATCCATTGCGCATATAGATATTTCCGTTTTTTTAAGAGAAGAAACTTGCTCACAACTTATGTCGGGCGGAGAAGAAAAGCAGAGGAGGAGAAATGTACCTCGCTTGAGCTTTTGCAAAATAACAGAAGAAAATCATAGAACTTCCCAAACACCAGGATAACAAGCGCGAGAGGCGAATCCGGCAGTCTCCCCAAACTCCCAAATTTTGTCACCTCTCAACTTTTCCCCAAGCGGGGTTTTTTTATAGCAGGGGAGGGGAGGAAGAGCGGAAGAGGGAGATCGCTAAGTCCGATACAGATGAGTAAAGAGGAGACTTCAATGGATAGATCTACAGAGAGTTGTGGCCTTGGCCTCGGCTCAAAGATGATGAGCGTTCGTCGAAGGATGGGAAGTCTTAGGAAGGAGGATAAAGCGAAGCAGCAGAGAGTCTCGGGCAGAGGGTGTCGGGCGCAGAGCAAGAGGTCAACTAGGGAGAAGAAGCGGGAAAGGGAGTGTCAGCTAGGGCTGGTTCGCGAATGAGAGGGAGAGGAGTCGGGCGTGCGAATTAGGGATTTTGGAAAATAAACCCCTCCCCCTTTTATCTTATATAATTATATGAATATATATATATATATATATTAATATAACATAAGATATTTAAATTTCTCTGATTCATGCACTTTCGCTCGTGCATGAGGTCGCATCAAAGTGGGTGTCCTCCCTAGCTAAATTCAATGTTCTGGATGCACTAACGCAGTCCGTTTCGATTTTCGGTTCGCTCGGACAACTTCCTCGACGGTCGGGTCAAAAACGCGTCAAATTCAAATTTCTTTAAAAATTATCGCTCGTGATCGATCGTTCCTGCAATTGATTCGAGTTTGGTCAATCGTGAAGCCTTCTAAGGGTGCAGGCAACATGAATTTCGATTATGATGTGAATCGAGTGCGTGAATTGTGGTATTCGTGTATCATCAGTGTGCGCGGAAGACATGAAGGGTTTCCTAAGGCTTTAGATCATATGAGTACTAGACTTGAGTTTCGTCACGCTGGTTTTAATCGACTCAACCAAACGTCGAGGATTTAGAACCAATCATATGAAACTGCAAGGAGTCGAGAAATGACTCGAATTTCTAGTTGGTGCGGGTCCCAAACTAGTCCTCTAAGGGAATCAGTAGGAAATCCTAAGGTTAGATTCTAGGCTCCAAGAAGAGTAAGAGACCTGACCAAAAATGAGGTCAACAGGTGATTAGGGCAAAAATTTGGCTCTGATACCATGTCAATATTTTGGCACATAAACTGAATTCTGAATACGCTTAATATTTTTTTCCTTTTGCTTTCATTCCATTAAATAATAATCTTACAATCTATTTTAGGTACAAAATATTGTGTATAATCTATTTTAGGTAACTTAATAATACATATTCAGCTAAAAGGAAAATAAATCAGAATAAAGATATTGGAAATAATTTAAGGAAGCTCCTAATAATAGAAAACTCCTAATTTAGCTGCCTGATTTCCGTCCTTCCTGATTGACACTTTCTTGGTTGTATTCTTATTGATACCCCTCTAGAGATTATAACCATGTCTAATATCAAATGTGAGTCATTCATTGTTGTAGTAGTAATTCAACAATATACAAAATCCAAAGATGGATGGAGAGTTTGTTCTATGGATTCTTCTATATGTAAAAAGGTCTCCTATAAAAGGATTTCTATAAACTAAATATGAGCATCTATATATTGAAATATTCTTTACTGTTAATTATATTGTTCATGTTGGAAATTTGAAGCCAACATCAAAATATTGCATTTTAATTAGCAGTTGTTTAGTCATTTGGAAAAGCAGGAAATAGATTGTTGTAGTAGTCAATTGTTAAATCTAAATATAGAGTTATAACTTGCTATGCATGTGAATTGATATGGGCTAAAATTAGAATAGTTTGATTTAGTGGTGTGAATGAGTAAAGTCGAGCTTGAGTCATTCTTAAATCAAGCTCGGCTTTTCCGTTGGCTTGAACTTGAGCTTGAGCTCAAATAAAGCTCAAAGGGATAGCTCGAGCTTGGCTCGCATCAATAACGACAAGCTGCTTGAGCCAAAGATGAATCGCCACATGAGTTCATTAGAGAAGGATTTGTTGTGACTATTGCTGGAGAAATTGTTGTGGGGAGCTCCAAATCAATATGACTGGTGGCTGGAGGAAAGTCACTTTGGGAGCATCGAAGTAGGCGTTGATGTGACTAGCAGCTGGAGAAGCCATTTTGAAACCTCACTAGAGAAGTTATCAAACTAAAACTTGACATGCAATAGATTTTAATGTCAAAACTTGAAGTTCTAAAAAAATTAAGTCATGTGTGCGCGTAATGGATATTTTATGTCGCAATTATCTTGTTTTGAAAATGCATAACTATTTTGTTATAATATTTTATCATTTGTTTTTTAATTGGACAACGAAGGCAACGACGATTACAACAAGAAGAACAATAAGCCTTTATCCCACTAAGTGGGGACGGCTACATGAATCCTTTCTCTCCATTGTATACTATTGAGTGTCCTTTTTTTATTTAATTCTAATAAATTAATATCATTTTTATACAACATGCCCAAACCTTTTTAGGTTTATCTTTACCTTTTTTACCATAAGTCAAATCTAGAACATCTACTCTCCCAACCTGATAATCAGATGGTCGACATTTAATGTGACCAAACAATCTAAGAAGACTCTGCCAGTGGAGCTACACAACTCTTTCATAGATATATTTGTTTCGTATTTTGCCTCTAAGTGTAAAGCCACTTCTACCCAAGCATTCTCATCTAAGAAACACTAAACTAAGTTTTATGCTTCTCTTTTATAGGCCAATATTGCTCCATAAAACATTGCAAGTCCACCCTATTGCAAAATAGGCTCGATGCATTCCTCCACTTCAACCATCCAATTTGAATTCTATTAATAACATCCCATCTATATCACTATCACTTCGAACAATAGACCCAAGATATCTAAAACGTTTACCACTTTTAATTGTATGATCACCCATTGTTACAACTCTGCCACTAGATTTACTACTACTAAAATTACATTTCATGTATTCAATTTTAGATATACTCAAACGAAGACATTTTGACTCTAAAATAAACCCCCATAATCCATGTTTTTCTTGGACTTTTTCTCTAGTATTATCCACAAGAAGGATATCAGTAGCGAAAAACATACACTAAGGTACATCCTCCTGTAAATGTCCAGCAAGAGTATCCGTAACTAAAACAAAAGGATATGGGCTTAAAGTCGATCCCTGATGTAATCCAATTGAAATAGGAAAAGACTTGGTCGATTCTCTTTCTATTCTAACACAAGTAACAATTTGATCATTCATATTTTTAAGACTTGAATATAAGTTATATCAATACATTTATTTTCTAAAACTTTCCAAAAAAACTTTTATTGAAACTTTATCATAAGTTTTTAAAATCAATAAAAATTATATGTCGATCCTTCTTACTCTCTCTGTACTTCTCTTCAAACCTCTCAATAAATTTGTAGCTTCCATAGTAGGCTTATTCGGCATAAATTCAAACAGATTATGAGAAATTTTTATATCATGTCTTAACCCGTGTTCAATTACTCTCACCCATAATTTTAATGTATAACACATTAACTTAATTCATCTATAATTTGCAGTGCATCTCTTTTATTCTTAAAAATGGGGACCAAAATACTCTTCCTCCACTAAACATATGTTTAGTTTTTAAAATAATATTAAAAAGTTGAGTAAGCCAAGAAATTTTCATATCTCATAAATATTTTCGCACTTCTATTGGAATACTAACAGGTCCAACTGATTTTACGCATTTGATTTTCTTTAAAGTCTCATCAATATTCTTTTTACTAATGCGACGGTGCAAATAAATTTTTTTTATTATTATTAACACTATTAAAATCGCTAAAGTTGATTATATTTTCAAAAATTTTATTGGAAAGTTTATCTAAACATCTCACCCACCTATGTTGTTTTTTAACTGAAGTTAAACAAAAAAATGAAAATAAGATTGAAAAGATAAAACCATTTAGCGGCTAGTAATTAAATGAAACAGAAAGATTCTTTTTACAAAAGTCCACTGAAATTAGTAAAAAGGTGGTTTAAGATTATTTATTTCTTTATATAATTTTATGTATTATAAAGTAATAATGGTTTGACTTATTCATAAGAATTAATTGCTTTGATTTTGCTTGGCAAAGCCTTATAACTATTTCTAATAATATTATGGATTTTAACTACTATGACTTTTGATTGAATCATTAAGTCCATTTGTCCACTCATTATGGCTACCAACAATGAAATCATGATTCTTTTACTGATTTGATAGCCATGGATGAGATGCATTAGCAGGTTTTGAGATAAGCAACATTGATTGCATTGAATCAAGCTAATTTTAATATGTTCTATGTATTATGTTTACATCATGTTTGATTTTTTATAAATACATTTTATAATATGAATATTTTTGTGGGCTTGGACAAACTGCAACAATGGTTGCATTGAATCAAGCTAATTTTAATATGTTCTATGTATTATGTTTACATCATGTTTGATTTTTTATAAATACATGTAATAATATGAATATTTTTTGCGGGCTTGCTGACAAACTGGAACATTCGTTACATTGTTTAGGCATCCATTTTTCTTGTTCAATTTGTCAAAAAATAAAATAAAATAAATAAAAGATCAGTGTGGAGACCGTTCTCTTTAGAGTCTCTTAAAATTGTATATGAAAATGACTCGTGTAATCCTTTTTTTTTGGGGGAAGGGGCGGGGGCAGAATTTTACAAGCATAGAACCTAATTCTTATGCATCTACTTATCTCACACCCAAACTTTGATTTTTTTACTGCGAAAGCACGTCTACCTATGTATGGAAAGTGGATTTCAGCTTTAATAGTGTAATTCACCTTTTCATACATAGTTAAATGTGCTTAGATTTTAAAAATTAAAGTTTGGGTGTGAGATAAGTAAATGCATAAGAATTAGGTGCTGCCTACGTAAATTTCGGTTTTTTTAAGGCTGTAAACTGATACTGCGCCTGAATTTTTTAATTATTTGTATTTTACAAAATCCTAGAAACTTTAAGCATCGCAACTCTTTAATAGCGGTTCTTTTCATTTTAAGCAGGGTGTAAATGCTACATGATAACTCCTTTAATATAATCTGCTGTTGGAGTAAGCTTTGAGGCTGCTTGGTTGGATGCTTTTAAAGTACATTTATTTTAGAAAACTGTAGAGTTGTTGGAGTGCATGCTTTTTAGAAACATGAGTTCTTGGTTGACAGCAAATTAATGCATTTAAAAGTTTCTTTGTGTGTGCCATGATATATTTCAAATTCGGCGAAAAATCAAATAATATTAGGATTAGGAAATTAATTTCATTTTGAAAGAAAGTTAGAAAATAAATAAATTAGCCTAGTTTAAAATTTCCAATTTTAAATATATAGTTAGGAGAAAGAAAGAGAAATAAATGCTAAGTACAGCTTTTGAAATGGAGCCTTAAGTTTTAATTATTGTGATTTGAAAGAGAACCAAATGCTAAGTATCAGCTTTCACGAAATTGATCCAATGAAATCAAAATATATTTTGGTTTGATTTGGATTGGTTTTAGCAAAGGCTTAGTCGATTCCATATTTTGGATTTTAGTTTCATTCACTTTGGAATAATTTGTGAATTAATTTATCAAAATTTTGCTTTGCGTTTCACTTGCTTCTTACAAAACGCCAAAAGAATTGGAATAAGAAAATGAAATACAGTACAATTTTAATGTTTCTGCCAAAACAACCTGTGTATGTAGGGCATGCTGTATCTAATCCCCTAAAATGAGTTAATGGTCAACTAACTTTGCTGGTAAACTAATAATCCGCAGGGAAATCCATTCCGTCGGCACTCGCCGCAGGGTCAGCTCTGGCTGTGACTTCTGCTATCCTTGACATCGGCGGCCGGACTACAAGAGTTGATGTAGGCAAGGAATACTATCCTTACACCACTGAGAAGAGGCCCTCACCCTCTGTTAGTTGATCACTTTAAACATCGTGCAGAACCTTCACTTCTTATTCGTTTCCTAATTGCTGTGATTGAGAAAATTTACTGTTCTTTATCATCCTTGTTTACTTCTTTTTTTTTGTTTTTGTTGTCTGAGAGTTGCAATATATCTTAATAATTTGCAGCCGTTTGTATGTACGCTGGTAATCTGAAAGATTAATCTGAGGGAACGTGCATTGTTTTTCTATATCTAAAATGATGCGTGCTGAATATGGATGGGTTTTTGAATTATATTGATCCCTTGTGACCAGATTCCTGTTTTGAGTCTTTGCTTGGTTCTGGTGATGCAAATTTGCGCATTTGCTGATTAAGAGAGAAACAACCGTGAAGTGGATTTTCAGAGTTCCAAACTTCTAGTATGGACTAGGTTGATAAAGACATTAACGGTCTATTTGAATGTTTATTTTTTTGGTTTTGCTGATATTTATAAATTAACCATGCAAGTTAATTTTTTCAACCATCTGCGTATTTACACGTCACAATCAAATTATTCAGAATTTGATTACCATATATATATAGGGCTGTCAAAAAAGCTCGTTGTTCGCGAACAGTTCGTGTTCGGTTCGTCAATGAGTTTGTGTTCGATTTGTTCGATAAGTAGACGAG